>BSBK01002889.1:600000-802013 GCA_027943335.1 Chamaecyparis obtusa | reverse complement strand
ATATATACTATATATATATATATATATATATATATGTATATATATATATATATGTATATATGTATATATATATATGTATGTATATATATATATATATGTATATATATATGTATATGTATATATACAATATATATGTATATGTATATAGACACATATATATGTATATGTATATACACATATATATGTATATGTATATACACATATATATGTATATGTATATATACACATATATATGTATATGTATATATACACATATATATGTATATGTAGTATATATATATATACACACATAAATATATATATCTATATATATATATATGTCTATATATATATATATATATATAGACATATATATATATATAGACATATATATATATATATGTCTATATATATATATATATATATATATATATATATATATATATATATATATATATATATATATATATATATATACATACAGACATATATATATATACATACATATATTATATATATGTAATAATCTAGTAATTATTAAACATATATATTTAGTAATTCTCATAA
This sequence comes from Chamaecyparis obtusa, assembly GCA_027943335.1. Classification (NCBI taxonomy): domain Eukaryota; kingdom Viridiplantae; phylum Streptophyta; class Pinopsida; order Cupressales; family Cupressaceae; genus Chamaecyparis; species Chamaecyparis obtusa. The sequence continues at coordinate 801,467 of BSBK01002889.1, read as the reverse complement.
TACATAATAATATAGAAAGAATAGATATCAAATTCTTAAGGCTGATAGGCCACTTAGGTAGTTGATTTCATCAATTGGTTTTATCCGACCAAAGCTACAAAACATTAATAGTTTGTACTTCTACAAGGTATTTACTTATTGTGGGTAATCATCCCCACCGTGATTTTTCCCTTAGCAGAGTTTCCATGATAAAAATCTTGTGTCAACTTGTGTGGATGTGTTTTTTTATTTTTTTATGCATGTATGTCTTATATTCTATTAATTTAGATTAGATTTAAGGATACACAAGGTTAAGGGTTTTGGGGGTTTAAGGATTTGAAGTTAGAGATATTGGAAACAACAAATTTACACCCCCCCCCCCCTCCGCACCCCCCCTCATAGTTATTTACTGTCATATTATCAACAAAAAGCATTGATCTTACCTTTGGAAAAAAAACTATACACCTTATTGTCATGCTAAGAAGGTATCCAACAATAAGCCTCGAGGGGGAAAATGGATTTAGATGAAGACTCCCCCTTAGACCTTGTATTCTAAGTAATTTAACAGTGGAGGAAACAACATCTAGAATAGATATCAGACCATCATCAGAAGCACCTTTTGTTTTCCACATCAAATATATCTTGTTCCTCTATTTTGAATCTTTTGTAGTCATCGAAAAATCATCCAATTTTTTCAAATTTTTGCAAAAAATTGTGATATGTCCTATCATGTTACATTTATAGAAAACCAAACCATCTATTTTCATTTTAGTAGTTTCATTATTTTTTACATTGATATTTATACTTCATTCAACCTTTCTATGTTCATATCCATTTCAACCATAGTAGTATCCACTGAAGTCGTTGACATTTCTATTCACATTCAATCTACTTCTACATAGAATTTTTGTATGCCCTAACTTATTGTAATGATAACATCTTCCATTAAAACCATAACTCTTTTTTAGACTTTACACTCATTAACTTTATGTCCTACTTTATTGCCAAAAAAATAGATATTATCAAAAGGAGAGTACCTAGAATGAATAGGATACAATATCTGATTCATCCTATTTCTATCATTTTCCTGCACAAAATTCTTTTTGTTCTTCACTTACTTACAGTCTCCTAGTTTCTTTTTATCTTCCAACTAATCACTTAGCATAGCCACTTAGGATAACTACTTAGAATAACTACTTAAGTTAACTACCCAAGTAATCACTTAGAATAACTACCTAACTGATCAATTAGGATAACTACCTAGCATAACCACCTAGGTAAACTTCTTGGGATAGCCATTTAGGATAACTACTTAAATAACCACTTAAAGTATAACCACCTAAATGACTACTTAGAATAACTATCCTTGTGAACAAGTTAGGATTTACCTAACTTTTACAATGATAAAGCCCAAGCTAACTTTTTTTACAATAAATGACATAAGTCACATTTACAAAAAGATAATTTGAAGCGCTCTCATAACATCATTTTCCTTGTCAAAGTGGCAATGTGTCTCCTTGCAATCATGAACAACCATTACCTCAGATGAAATCTACTCGAGCTGCATATGTGTTAAACACCCTTTCCTTCCATGAACATGTAGGTTTTTCTTATTTTCTAATGGTAATATTGAGATAAAATTTTGTAAATGTGAATCCATTTGTTATCAAATGTTGATGCATAGAATACAAACCCAAGATCGTAATCCTTTGCACCTTACATTCTTCTTGCAATATATTTAACGAGTATAGTCCTTTGATACTCTCATGCTAGTACAGGTGCATGTCGCCTTCATTGGCCAAATTGAATTCTCTTCTTTTTACATTGGTGAATGTGATATCTCTGCTGCACAAAAGTGTATATCACTGTATTGTAATCATCTTGTAATATCATTCTTTAGATACAATACTTCACACACAAGAGTCTCAAAGTTGCGATGACCAAATTTAATCGCACGCTTCATACTTTGTTATTATAATAATAAGGAAATATATAAAACATGCAATTAGTGTCTAGTTAATATTAAATATTACTTAATCAATTATATATAGTTAATTTTAATTAATTATAGGCTTCTTAAAATATTAGTGATCAATAATATATTAAAAATAATTAAATATGCAAATAGAATATATTAGTTGGTATTAGTATATCAAATGATAAGTGTTGATTAATTAAATATTAATTAATTTAATTTATTATGAGAGGGATATGGCATTCCTTTGTCCTTGAGATTGTTTGTCCTCAAGCAATTTTAAGTTTGGATGATCAAATATCTTGGGTCCTTCTCAAGTTGCATCCTCCATTGGTAAGCCTTTTCATTTGACTAGGTATTCTTCAATAGTCTTATTTCTTAGCCTCTTCTCTTGTATGTTGAGGATAGTCTTTAGCTGAGGATAGCCTCTTCTTTTTCCTATTTTAGTAACCATATGAATTTGTACAATTAGATAGATTACATTTAGTTTGTACAATATGTACATTTAATTTGTCATTTTGGACTTCAATAATGAAATGCATCCATCTCCTACATGCATGTTGTTGTGACAAAGATTTATTCCAATTTATATGATGCCAATAAACAAATTGGAGCAACATAGGAAATAAGAATTACTATAAGGAAAGAGAAGTACAAGTTTGAAGGGCCAGAGAGTCTTCTTGATTCAACATTATAGGGGTCTCATCCTAGTTTGCACCCAATTTGCAATACACGTGGGCTAAGTATGATTTATTTATTCAATATTGCCTCTAAACAAGTCAATTTATCTTCTCAGGGCCATTGAATGTCTTTGGTTTGAATCCTTTGTTGTTTGTGTTTTATTTAGATATATTGTTATAGTTTTTTGATGCTCAAGCTGTATGCTTAACCCTTTTTTCATGTGGGCTATTATACATCTGCAAAGAAAATAGTTATTCAATTCACCTTGTAGATTGACGATGATGAGAAAGAAAATATCCTATTTTGATGAACAATGTTGACGAGTTATCAAATCTACGTTCTAAGCTTGGAGATATGAGGAATGTTTGTAGAAACGATGCAATAATGTTGCCAAGAGATTGATCCTATTCTTTATTGTTGAGCATGCAATTAAATATTTTCATATCCTCATTTACAATAATTGAGGCTACTTTAAATATTTTTAACTTAGCAGTACTTTAATTTTTTTTAATTTCAAGCATCAAAAGCCCTAATTTGGGGTCTAAAAGGGTTAAATATTTTGCCATCAAGACTTGAAGGGGAGAAATGGCATGAGAAGAATATAAGGGAAATAAAACAAGAAAGGCATTTATTATGAGGAAAAATTCAAATGATAATAAGTTGTAGTATCTATCAAAAATTCTTTTATTTTTTGGGAAGGCGTCAATTGATTTGGGCTTGAATATGCATCCTAGAAACTACATGAAAGGTAAGAGTTTCTACATTTACTATTAATCGCATTGGCCCATATTTGAGGCAATCTCTATTATTCAGTGGACAATAGAAACTATTGAAGCATCAAAATTGGTTAGTGATTCAAAGAAGTAAAGTCTATAAGGTATTAATTTTGGGTGGGGTTTTTCATTTTGGACTTATATTGCATGCATTGGAGTAATAAGAAAGGTTTGTTTTGGAGGTATAAGATTTATTATGGTATGGTTCCATCATTGATTAATGTCAACATTGTCATCTTCTAAAAATGGCTACACATGTCAAATATTGCTTTCATTTTTAGTTCCATCTTTGTTATTACAGTGCAAAAATTGATGAAAGATTTATTATTTAGAAAGTAGATAAGACAATATATCAAAGATTGGAGACAACAGAGGTAGCAGCATTTTTATCATTCTAAGCTAGCTTCTCGATCATGGACGATTCATTGCATGAGAAGCATCTTATTTGTGTCCCTGAAGAGAAGAGGGGGGTTGCAATCATGTTTGTCCCTTCAAGGAGCAAGGGGGGGAATATTTGTTGTAGTTGCACTTGGTGTGTTCACTTTTGGTCGAATATATGTCGAGCACTTGAGGATACATTAGTCACACTTAGAGAATATGTGGACTTTTATATGAAAGGTTGTCTCATGTACATGCATTGTTTGGTGATTTGCATAGAAGAGGAGGGATTGTTTCCATAGCACTTTGAAGAGATGTGTACTTTTGGAGGTAAGACATCTCATGTGTTGCACTAGATGAGGTACGAGACAGAATAAGAGGAGATAAGGAGGCAATAGACACGGATAACATGAAATAGTGGTAACATATCTTTTCTCAAAGGAAATTTCTTTTTTTGTCATAGTAGAAAATTAAAATGGACTGGAAATGAAGTTATATTCCTAGAATTATGAGATGTAGATAGGGGAAGTGAAATTATGAGGTCTAGTAGGATTATTCAAAGAATCTTATAATATACTCATTAGTATCCAAAATGAATTAATATGGAACTTGGCTCTCAAATCTGTATCACGAGCCACAAACATCTTGACTAAGCCAATTAGGTTGTAAATTGAAATAGAACAAAAATGTCCTAAAATGAATCTTGTAAGTACAGTTGTTCCACCAAGGATAGTAAAATGAGAATGCATAGCACACAAGGAATTGGAATATATTAAAAATACTTGGTCAAGCTGATGATTTCAGCATTGAGTATCCAAAATATAACTCCACTACAGGAATGGTTCAAACTTGGTTAACAAATTTTTTCATTGACTTCAATTAATTTATTCTTATTTTAAATATTTCCTTCTCAACCAGCTTGCCTATCATTTTATTTATTCTTCCCCTTCTTCGACCCTTTTTCAAGAAATTTTAAATAAATATCTCATTTCACTATCGTCCAACATGGAGATTATTTATTTATTCTGCCCAGTGAGTTTTTGGGAAAAATGAAGCATTCACTCGTTCAATTGACAAATCAATCAATTCAGTCCCCAACTCTCCTACAAAAGTCCCTCGCACCTAATCACTGGTCTAAGTTGCTTTCTTTAACTTTGTCTCACCTGCTCTTCAGGGCTTGGGCATAAGATAATTTGATATCAGGGCTTGGGCTCCCCACTTGGCATAATAAGAAGTGTAAAATAGTTTTTACCACCAGAAATAGAGATGTTGCTAAAAACAAGGCTACCCATATCTATGAGATGCAACATCTCTCAAATGGTGAAAGTTGGAATCTATTTTGTTTATTTGCCTTCCCAGATCGTGAAGGAAATAGGCCGCCTGAGCAGCTGAAAAGGTTGGCCCATCAAATTGTAGAAGATTGTGGGAGGTTGCCACTGGTTGTAAAGACAGTTGGGGAATCCTTGGCCAAGTCTATCCTCGCATCAGATTGGGAGTTAAAGTTGGGGCAGTTAAGAAAGATTGGAAAAGCAAAAGACTCCATCATGAAAATTTTAAAACTGAGTTGTGACTCTCTTCCTCCCAGTTTGAAAGCTGAGTTATGACGCTCTTCCTCCCAGTTTAAATTACTTAAATAAGTCATGGACCTAACTCAAAGCTTCTCGGGCTTTGGTACAAAGCAAAAATGGGTGCTTGATGTTAGTTTGAATGAGGTCATTTCCTATCTACTTATTAGTGGAGACCCATTCACATGTTAATTTAGGATCATGTTAGTTATCTTTATATGGTAGGTGATATTCTAGAAATTAGTTATAATGGAGTCATGTCTCATTATTTACTTTAGTCACATATAACATTTAATATTTTCTTTAGGCAATCATTATTGTACATTAAAATTTTAATGTTTGCATCAATTGTAGTTGTGCATATCTCATTACACCTTATTTATATATTCAAGGTGTTTGTACATTGTATAATATCATAATTCTTATCCAAATCTAAATTGTTTTCATGTATCTCATTGAGTAATATTAAGCTGAATATTCATGTAAGCTAATTTTGAAACACTCTTGTGGAAAATATCTTTCTTGGTTGATCCTTGTTTTAGATTCATTATAGATTTATTAGCATCTCAACATGGTATTAGAGCTATGGCCCTATAAACCCCTTCTTCTATATGAAACTTGAGATATTACTAGATGAATATTTTTGTTGCAAGTTGGATTTGGTTAATGATGAACGGAATGTAAGCTCGCCATTGATTTCAAGGTGTTAAAAAAATTAGGATTAGATTTATTTTGTTCAAATCTAATTTTTTTTTGCTAAATTTCCAATGTTTGTAAGATAGGCTAGTTGCTAATTCCACAAGATAGTTGATCTTGTTTAGAGTATATTTAACAAAATCCAACCCTGTAATTGTGTATAGAAAGGCTAAAAACTCTACAAATGTCTATTAATTTGTTAAAATATGACATGTTTTCCTATGCAGTAAAGGTTTATTTTTCCTATTTTAGTAATTGTATGGATCCGTACAATTAGATAGATTCCATATAGTTCCTAAGACATGCAAAGTATTTTTTTTTTCCTCGACTATATTGAGACATTTTTTTAGTCATATTTTTTGGTGTCATCTTAGTGAAAATTCAGCTTCTACCAAGCATTTTTCTACATACCTGTCATTCACAAAGGTACTTAATGCTTTCATGTTGATATTTGGACTTTTTAAAATTATAACTGTATAGATCCACACATTTTTATTTGGATACACACAATATTTTAGAGGGGTATGTGTTCATTTATTACTGGTGTTATTATTGTATGACATTGATTTTGTGGGTTGTGCACGGTTTCAAACATGTCCATTATGGTCATGTCTGATCACATGGAACCTTGTGTTGAGGTCTCCCTTTCATCTAACTCCTCTCACTAGTGATGCATGCACTTTCCACTAAGGCCTCGCCTACCTATAACCTCTACCAACTTGTGCCACCTTTGGGCTCCACCATGCCTACTAACTATGCAGATGGATGCAATGACTGATAATAGATTGAAATAATAGGAAAATTCAAGGATAATAGATATATGGGGATGGATGAAATGATTTATTTCAACATATTAGCTCTACCTAATAAGGAAAACCATCTCCTCTTCCAAAATGAAATTATCTACTCCATCTTCAACTTAAGAGAGTACCAAATCTTGCTTGGTCCAAGAATTTTGTCCAAAGGAAATCCTAAGTATAAGGGGTTTCCCCTTTTTGAAATCTAGTATTGTGAGGATTTTAAGTTCCTTCTAAGGAGGAGTGTGGAAACATAATATTTCAGAGTTGGCCTTGCTAACATCTTATCTGTAAGATATAGATTGAGAATATATTATAATTGGAAAGCCACTTTCCTTTTGTATACTTCAAAAAGCATACATATCATCCTGTAAACAATTTGTGTGAAACAAATAGAATGGATCTTGCAACTTCAATCCCTTCTAAGTTGACATCCAAAATTATTTTACCAAATCACTCACCTGTTGCCTTAGCTATCATGATGAAAAAGAAGGGTGAGAGAGGATCCACTTGTTAAAGACATAGGGAAACCTTAAAGAAACTTTCTAGAGACTATTTCAAAAGGGCATAGAAGTGTGAAGAATAAATATAATTGAAAACTTAAATCAACCATTTTCTATTGAAGCCAAAATACTTCACCACTTTCAAAAGGATTGACCAATATACTTTATCATAGGATTTCTTGATATCCAATTTGATCACCATACTAATTCTTAGAAAATTGAATGGAGTGAACGGCTTGTTAGGTGATGATAACTCTATCCAATAAGTCTGTAGGCAATTTTTAGTTTCCCATACGCGACATTTCTTTGCTTCAGGCGTGACTTCTTTACTGGCAGGCATGATTTCTTCTCTGTAACTTGCAGACAGCAAGCAAATTTATGCAATTCTAGCCTAAATTTTGTAAATAACGTGAAAAATATGATGGATTTAGAGGCCTAGAGCCCCATGGTGGGCGCCATTTGTGTGATGATATTATTCACCTTCATGAAATTACAAGATTAACTAAGAACAACAAGAATTAGAGTGAGAACTAATCTAATCAATGCACAATTAATCTATCAACATCTCATGGATCTCTAAAATAAAGTGGTAAATGAGACTCTCAGCTATGATCCTCACTAGTGACACTCTAAAGATGAGAATTAAGCTATATGATATGCAATTAAGATCTATTCAATCAAATTCTAGCTCTATTTGATGAACAATCTACTATGATCAAAGCAATTAAGCTATTAAAATTGACAAGTGAGTGGTGTGGATGCAAATTGCAAGAGCTTTGCTGCAATTCAAAGATATGGAATGGATTCTTAATGCCTCAAAATGCTTTCTACTTATAGGATTTTCCCAAGGGTAGGGGATAGAGTGAGTTGATCATGGTTATGCTTGGGTAAGGTCAATTGGCTTTGCTTTGTCCATAAATGGGCGGACAAGGAGGGGACAATCATTTAAACGGTTTCAAAAGGCTAGACCATTTCAACAAAAGTGAGTGATTTGTGTCCATTTTGTCTCCAATTTACTTTGTTGAGGAAAATTATGATTTATTAATTAATTAAAGTAATGAAATTTTGCCATGAAGGGTAAGAGGTTCATTTTGATTTTTGCTTTCAACAACTATGTCATTAATTGAATTTAATCAATTTCGTAGTGTTTTTCCCCTTTTCAAGCTTTCATTTAATCATTTAATTGAATTTTTCTTTGATTTGAATTGCCTTTGTTCCATTTATTGATTTTTCATGCTATTTTGATGATTTGATGCCTTTTTTGATTGATTTAAGCCTTTTGCCAATTTTTCGTGTCTACAAATGCCCCTCTTTGAGTCGATGTGTGAAGAACACCAATTCAAAGATTCCCTTGGTATGATGATCTGATTCTGTTCTAGTTCTGTGATTCCTTGATACTTGTGATAGTTGGTACGATGATATGATACTATCTCTGATAGTGATATGTTGCCTGATATGATATGATAAACTAATCTGATACTGATTTGCCTCCTGATATGATATGATATTGATATGATAACCTGATATGATATGCCCCACTGATAAATTTTTTTGATGTGATGCCAATTTGATACTCTGATGCCCCCTCAGAAATAAAACATATTGATTCCTTGATTTGAAAGATTTTGATTGATTGGTCCATTATGTTTTCATTTCTGAAAAATATTGATGATATGCCATGACTCACAATTTGCATATCCAAGATAGATAGGTCTGTTGTAGTTAAGCAAAACAAGTGATTATAATAATAGGATAATGGTACCAATGAATGTGATTTGTCAATCTGATAGGATAGTATATTGATATGGGTTAACTGATCATTGTGAAAATTGATACAGTTGATAGGATTGATCTTGATCAGTGTGAAAACCGATATGGGATCCTGATAGGATTGATAAACTGATACTTCACTCTCAAGACATAGAGACACGAACAAATAATGATAGGTTTGATTGCTTTGATTGACTTGATTGATTGACGTAAGATGATTCACTGATATAAAATACTTATATGATTCCCTTGATTTGCAAAATAGGCACATTTCCATAAATGATATATATATGGACCTTAGCTTCTTAGATATTTGGATTTAAGTCATGGGTTGACCCAGCTAGAGTACAGGTTATTGAGATGATTGATTATGGAGCTCCTTCAGTTTATTAATATTATATCATGTTTTAGTTATTGATCAGGACTTGGATGTATCACTTTGATGACATTGTATCTTTGATTAAATAGACTTCATGGATCTTTGATATTACGAACACTTATTTGATTTATGGACTTTCCTTGATTCTTGATTGAACCCCCCCATTTGATGATTGATCAAGATTTTGATTGAATGAACCCCCTTGTCCTTGGAAAAATACTACAAACAAATGCACATGCAATTAATCTAACATGATAATGCAATTAACCTTCCATGATAATGCAATGCAATGCAGCTAAGTGTCACTAGCTTTTAGCAAATAAATGCCTTGAGGATAAATTTTCATCATTGAGCATTTTGGGACCGGAAAGTCAATACAATCACCATTGCCCACTGACATGATGATATGAATACCGCTTTTTATCGCATTTGGTAACCTCCTTTTTGAAAACTAGTACAACCCTCACTAGTTGGATGACCAAACTATGGGAGTATGAATACCAATCCATTTTCTCAAACAATCAAAGGTCAACCTTCCACACTACATGAAAGTCCTCGATGGTTCTTTGGTGACCATGTCGTTAGACGAATTCACATAAGTTATTGGATATCCCTCAAAATAGTCACTCAAAGACAAGAAAAATATCATGTCTCCATCATCGCCAATCCAGTCGAAACCTCATCGATGAGCTAAAAAGATGTGATAAAAATCAATGTAAGTAAAGACCATCAAAAGAAAGCTTCAAGTTTTTTGCATTGTTTCATGATTTTCAAAAAGTATTTCCAAGTATTCTAATCTTTAAAGTGTTGTCAATTTTTAATCCCAAATAATAAAGTCAATGAAGACTCAAGGATCAAGTTGTAGGCTCAAATACTTGGGTATGAACAATGATATCCATCAAAGGTTTATGAAAATCACTCTCTTCTAAAGCTCTGATAAGTCTCTCTGATGTGTGACCGACTATAGCACTATTGAATCCGCTGATTCAGATCAAATGCCCCTGATTGGATAGGAAAAATGTTGGACTTGAGAAAACTTCCAAGATTTTACAAAAACTCAGTTCATGCCAGATGCATCTAGAAGCACTTTATGCTTTCATTTTTACCAGCTCTCAAACAAGATCACATTGGTTTGCCCCCAATGTCTAGCAAGATATAGGACATGAAAGATGGATTTTCAAGCTGATGGATTAGAGATGGAAAGGCTATGATGGAATAAGTATGTGAATGTGACCCATAGGACTATCTCCTCAAGAGTACCCAAGCTAAGGAAAAAATGATATAGCAATGTGAAGCATGTTTTTGGATAAGCCATGGAAGTCAATTGTGCAGGGCTAGATAGTGTATAGGATAACGATCTACTACCATGAAAATGAGGGATCCAAAAGAGTGGACATGTCAAGAAGTTTTTGATAACAATTTTTTTTTTTTAAAGTTCTTCATCTTGATCAAGACCAAGGGTCAATTTGGGTAAGATGTGGATAAGATAACACAATCAGGATAAAGGAGTGATGGGGGCTATGACGGGATGTTTTGGGATTATGAAAAGACTATCAAGGAATAATGAAGGTGAATTTGGGATAAGCAAGATCATGATAGGGTAACATGGATGCAACAAGTACATAAGCTGATGGAAAGGATAACGGATGTCAAGATACTTAATGCTCGTGGATGTGTTCAACCTTGTCAAGATGAAGGTGATAGAGGAAATGTGGATGAAAGTGAGATAAATGATAGGAAGATGGTGAATGGTATGAATGAAACTTGCCCCCAAGTGTAGAGTGCAAGAAGGAATAATTACGCATGATGCCTGTTTGCCAGGTTTTCATCATGGTACTTGTCTAAGGTGCCACAAGAAGTGGGTTTTACCATAAGACAAATTTATTTCTCTTTACTTTTGCTACCAAGGTGCCTATTGCTAGGTTTTCACCAAGGCACTTTTTTTCTTTTTTTCTTTTTTTTTCTTTTTTTCTTTGCTTTTTTCTTTTTTTGTACTTTTCAATATTTTCCCAACATCGAAATCTTTGGACAATGCTCCTCTGAAAGATATGCTATAATAAACCATGGGTATGACTATGATGCTCAAAGATATTGATAAGAGGGATGGAAGGATGGAAAGTATGCATTGGAAAATGAATGTGAGGATAAGAAGAAGGTATGTTGCAGATGGGAATGTTGGCAAGATCAACTTTGACACACACTTTGAAGAGTGGTGGAATGATGGAGGAATGATAGATGAAGGAGGTAAGGGTCCTTTTGAGGTAGTGGATTTTTGGATATGGGAACCCAAAGTAGACTTGGAAAGTGGAGGATGTTTGGAAGGAGATGGAATGGAAGCCTTTGGAAGCTTGAATGTCAATTTTGATTCTTCTTTTGTGTGCAAGTCCTTCAAAAGTGACTTGGGAATCCACATATTCTTTGATTTTTCTTCCTTTTGTGATGCTTTTGAATGCACTTCTTCAATGAGGGATTTAGGAACCCACATTTTATTTTTTTCTTTTTGCTTTGTGGACCTTTGCGGCCTTTTGGATATTTCATTTTTCTTTTCATTCACATGTCGATTAGATGGGACATTGTGATTTTTATACACATATGGATTCTTGGATTTATGATTTTTATGTTGTACATCAAAATTGCTTCCAAAAGACTTAGGAATTGTGGATGAATAAGAATAATATGGAGGGTTCATATGGATCGGTGTTTGGACATTCTTCAAGTATGTGTGCCTTCGTTGATCTTGATACATGGTAGGGTAAGTAAATGGATAACTAGGGATGATAGGAATAGATGATGGAGGAATATATGGACCTAATATGGATGGAAGGAATGAAGACTTTTGTGTTGGGACATAGGCACCCAAAATGGATTTAGAGGATAGTGGAGGTATGTGGTTGCATTTGAATGGAGGAATATAAGGTGTGAAAGGGATATCAATATCTTTGGAAGGAACTGCATCGCCAAGATTCTTATCTTTAGGATTTATCTTTATACCAATAGGCTCATGAATAGCTTTGATAGGAACACATTTGATAGGATCAACTAAAGCTTGAAGGGATTCATTATCATGCAAGGGATTTGGAAGAATGATGGTTTCTTGAGGTGAACATGGAGGAATATGAAAAGGAAATGATGGGATGCTTTGATCTTGACTAGGATCTTCGAATGATGTAGAGATGGTATTTTGCTCTTGATTTTCAATATGCTCATTGGAACTTGTGGAAGGGATATCTTGATCTTGCTTGGGAAGTGGAGAAAATATGGAACTTGGAAGGGTACTTTGTTCTTGGAATGGAAGGATATCATCTTGGAAGACATGAAAGGATGCAAGGGGATCATCGCAAGGTTCGATGGATATGGGACCTTCATCAAATATGGGAGGAGATTGTGTATAATCTCGATCTTGATCTTTATCACTATTTATCTCTTTTCTCTTTGGATTATCTTCTTGACATGGAGCCACTTCTAAGGATAAGGTAGATGTTTGGATATGTATGGGGGATGTTTGGAGGTATGATGTAGGATCCTCTTGAATGGGTATAATAGGCATTGAAGCACATGAAGCCTTGGGGTCCAAGATCTTTGAAGCATGGAAAAGGTCTACAACAAGATGTAAACTAGCTTGGGTTTCTTTTAGAGGTAGCCCTTGAGGGTAGACATAGTCAACTTGAAAAGTGTCATCATTAGGCTCATTCTTTGATGGAGGAATTTTGGATAGTTGCGGAGCTTTGGGAGATGAATAAAAGATGAAAGGAATGCTAGCTATGGGAGGGTCTTTTCTAGATAGAGGTTCGGGAGATGGATGAAGGATGAAAGGATTACTCCTAGTATATGGAGATTTGTGCATGATATCTTGCTTGAGAGTGGTATCTTTCTCTTCATACTCTTTATTATCTTGATCACAGCTAGATTTATCATGAAATTTCCTTTGATCCAAGATAAGTTTGTTGCTCTTGAATGTTTCTTTTTGTGAGGAAGATGAAGATATGGATGGCCCATCATTATAAAGAAAAGGACACCTTAATCGTAACAATGACTTTTTAGATGATGCCTCTTTTTGTTTTTCCTTATTCTCTATCAAGGTTGATGTGTCAAAATCACGAGGAAGCTTAGCTCCTGCTTGAACTAACTTCATGAAATATGCTCCTTTATTCTTCTCCAAAACTAATTACATTATTTTCACGAACATGGGATCTTGGAGTGCTTCTGAAACTTCATCTTCAGATACTTCATCATCTTGATTCCAATGGAGATTTTGATCTTGATTTCGATAATTGTTCTCCATAATAGGGTTGATTTTTTTTCTCAAATAGACTCATCATTATAAATGATTTTCAAGGATATGATCTATTTGTTGCACTGATAAAGAATATCTCCAAAAAGGGTATCCAAATATGAAACCAATTTTTTCTAAATCTCTCAGGAAATACTCTTTGTTTGCCCTTTTTTTTTTTTCTCGGCGTCACTGAACCAAGCATAGGCATGACCAAAACTCCTATAGGTGTGCACTGGTTTGTAGTTAGGCGACACACTGTAGGTTACCAAGCGGCATTTTGCTATTCCTAAGCGGGTTTCCAATTTTTCTAGGCGTGTTTACAATTTCTATGAGCATGACTTCAGTGTGTATATGCGTGTTTGAATAAGTCATAGGCGTGACTAAACCTCTGATAGGTGGGTTTGTTTTGTGTCTAGGCAACACTTCTCTGACCAGGGTATATGATTTTGAACTTCTTTTTTTTAATGTATAAGATTAGTTTTTGGAACTTTACATGTTTGAAAATAGAAAAACAAGCACAACACCCACATCACTTTGTCATCATGTCCCTAAAAAAAACATTCTAATGTGTATGTTCTCTAATGTTTTCCACAAGTATAGCACAAGAATAGATTCCAAATAGCCTACCTAAAGTCAAATTGTCTTGTAAACATGGCTCTACAAGGTGGCTTTGCTATTTTATCTAGGTTTTAGTAAATATTCTGTTCAAAATGGATTAAAATCTCCCATCCCCCAAGTATGTTAAGGGGCTTCCCACACGCACCGAGGCATGATTTTGCGCAATCCATAAGGACTACTAGAGGAAGTTTGAGAAATTAAAATCCTTTTGTCATGCACCCCATTAAGGATACATGTGTTTCATTTTATAGTGGGTCGGATTCTCGTGGTAAAAGCAAGTGTATCCCACTTTGGGTTGTCCCTCTCACCGGCCCTTTAAGGCAATCTCGGGAGGTGAGCCCACTAAGTTCTAAACATGTTCATTAAAAAGCATGAAAAGTGGATTTCTCCCAAACACTTACAATCAATTTTTGTTCTTTTTCAACCCCATGACAAAGGGGTTCTTATAATTGAAATTTTTGTTCTTTTCTTTTAATGTTTAAGCTATGTTTAGACCTTTGAATATGCCACAAGCTAAGGGAATGTGCAAGCTTGATGAGAAAAATACCTCAACCGATGCTAGCAAAGGCTAGGGGCATTTTTAAGTAGTAGTTTTTTTTGCTTGCTTCTCTCTCCGATTTTTCTTACCTTGGCAAGTGCGTTCCCTCCACCAACAAATTAGTAGGCACAAACAAACAAAGTGAGGGGAAAAATTAAAAGCTTAAAATGATCAAATTGTTAATGCTTTTGATGCCTTTTACCAAAATACTTGCAACTTTGACAAATTTTAAGGATGAAATTTCAAGAAACCATGAAATTTAAGGATGAATTTATAGAGCTTAGTTCTAGTGTGGTATACTCTAATAGGATGTCCTTTTTTGTTTCTTTTTTGCATGCAAAAAAGAAAAAAAAAAATTTTGAGCACTTTTCTGAGACAGAGCATGTACCTGCAACAGAAAAACCAGAGAATTAATTAGTCACGTGCATAATCTAATAAAATACTGCATTTTTTTGACAGTCTACGTGACATTTTAATAAGTGACCGTGAGATTTAATTAACTATATGCGTGATTTAATTGACTACGAGCGTCACCTTTACAGGGCTCAAGCGAAATCAATTAAGTCAGAAGTGATATTTAATTAATCTAAGAGTTAAATCATTAATCAAACGTGATAAACTGGTGCAATGAAAGCGACAGTTAAATTACTAGAAGCGACATCTAATATTTCAGAAGCGTAAATGAAACTAGCAAAGGTAGAACAAAGCTTCAAATCAAGCGACAGTACTTCAAAGACAAGCGATACTTACTACTTTGTAAGCGTGAATGAAATCATCAAAGGCAAATCAAAGCTTCAAATTAAGTGACGGTGTTTTAAAAATAAGCGATACTCCCTGTGTCGTAGGTGTGATTGAAATTTGTAAAGGCTGCAAGCTTTGTCGACCGAAGCGTGATTTCTTTCTATCATGCGGTACTTCTTTTCTCTCAGGCGTGAATCTGCATGTTAATCTGCGTAAGTATCCAGTCTGTAGGTGATTTTTAGTTTCCCATACGTGACATTTCTTTGCTTCAGGCATGACTTCTTTACTAGCAGGCGTGATTTCTTCTCTGTAACTTGCAGACAGCAAGCAAATTTATGCAAAGCCTAAATTTTGTAAATAACATGAAAAATATGATGGATTTAGAGGCCTAGAGCCCCACGGTGGGCGCCATTTGTGTGATGATATTATTCACCTTCATGAAATTACAAGATTAACTAAGAACAACAAGAATTAGAGTGAGAACTAATCTAATCAATGCACAATTAATCTATCAACATCTCATGGATCTCTAAAATAAAGTGGTAAATGAGGCTCTTAGCTATGATCCTCACTAGTGACACTCTAAAGATGAGAATTAAGCTATATGATATGCAATTAAGATCCATTCAATCAAAGTCTAGCTCTATTTGATGAACAATCTACTATGATCAAAGCAATTAAGCTATTAAAATTGACAAGTGAGTGGTGTGGATGCAAATTGCAAGAGCTTTACTACAATTCAAAGATATGGAATGGATCCTTAATGCCTCAAAATGCTTTCTACTTATAGTATTTTCCCAAGGGTAGGGGGTAGAGTGAGTTGATCATGGTTATGCTTGGGTAAGGTCAATTGGCTTTGCTTTGTCCATAAATGGGGGGACAAGGAGGGGAAAATCATTTAAATGGTTTCAAAAGGCTAGACCATTTCAACAAAAGTGAGTGATTTGTGTCCATTTTGTTTCCAATTTGCTTTGTTGAGGGAAATTGTGATTAATTAATTAATTAAAGTAATTAAATTTTGCCATGAAGGGTAAGAGGTTCATTTTGATTTTTGCTTTCAACAACTATGTCATTAATTGAATTTAATCAATTTCGTAGTGTTTTTCCCCTTTTCAAGCTTTCATTTAATAATTTAATTGAATTTTCCTTTGATTTGAATTGCCTTTGTTCCATTTATTGATTTTTTGTGCTATTTTGATGATTTGATGCCTTTTTTGATTGATTTAAGCCTTTTGCCAATTTTCCTTGTCTACAATCTCTTAAGGATCAATGTGGCTTACCTTAATTTCCTAAATGCCTTGGAGGATCCTACCAAGCCTAAGCCCATTAAATCCATAATTAGGTCCTATGATCCTATTATGACCATTAGGACATTTTATAATTTTGCTTACATCATTATATTCAAATGCCATTATAGGCTTTAAAACATTTAAATTGAGTCCTTTGGACCCGTGAGAGACTCTGTCATGCTCCCTTGGTGTCTTCAATCCCTTAGGTGCCCCTGCACCATACCCCCCTTGTGGAAAAGAAGTTTTGCCCTAAAAGTTAAGGGGTCTTGTCTTCACACCTCCTAGCTTTCTTGAAGGAGTTCTATAACTTTATCTTCCCCTTCTATCAGGGGTATATTGCAATGACAACTCTGTATCCCATCTCCTTGAACCTACAACCACATGGGTAGAAACATGAAAAGAAAATGCATCATTCATCATAAACATTTACTATTTGGGATAATCATTATAGATGTGTTTAGATTGTCCTTCCTTCTGCATTTTAGGATCCATATGACCCCTTCCATTTCCCTCCATGGACATACATTTGTCACCTTGTATTGGTGAAACAATAGGACACCAATGTGTGCCCACAACTACTCCTCATTGAACCACATTGCTCTATCATTCTGCCATTTTCCTTTCTATGTCATCTTCATCAGTTTTCAGCACCAATAAGGATGCTTTGTTCACTAGACCTTCTTCTATAGATCTAATCCTTACATGGCCATGAAAGTCAACATACTCCTTCCCAAAACAAATAATTCTAGGCTATCTTGAACTACTACCTTGCAAAGGTATGAGGGTGAAGAATTTACTTTGTGCTTTTAAATTTTTGGATCATTTAGTGGCTCTCTTGATCCTAAAATGTAGAAGGAAGGACACCAATCATACTATGTGGTTTTAATTGGTGACATATGGTTTTAATTCTCTACATACATGTATGGAGCAAAAGAAAATTTCTATTTTTACAGAAACACATGAAAGTTTGACATGAATCTCTTTTCAAAGATACATACTCTGTAGAGAGTAAGAAATGCTTATCGGAATGTGCACTGGACAAGATGCACATCTGAAGTTACAAGTTTACTGGTTTTACAAAGAATACTTTTTTTATACATGTTTCAGTTTAGTAGTTATATATCTATTATGGATGTGTTTCAGTTCATCAAGTTTGTACACATATTATACATATTTTGCAGATATGTTTCAGTTTAGCCATCAAGTTTGCATAGATATTATACATCTATTATGGATATATTTCAGTATGGTTGTCAAGTTTGCATAGATATTATACACAATATGGGGGAGAAAATACACAATCAATATATATAGTTGGGGTAAATAAATGCAACTGAAAAATTGTGGACAAGACTTTATATTGTCATTGTTATTATATATATTGTTGTAAGGTTTAATGAAATATATTTAATATTTTGTATAATATTATTTTAATATTAATTGACAATATAATATTATAAAATAAATATGACTTATTATTTAATATTTTTAAAAAACTCTATACATTTTTTAAGATATTCATTATGGAGAAGACTTATTGGTTGTTATTAATTTATTATGAAATTAAAATAAGACTTTATTGTTGTTGTTATTAATTTATTATTGTAGACACTTAAAAATGGCCTATTGCTCTAAGGCAATGACATTAATAACACTCCTCCTAAATTGTTAAAAAATCTTTATTATTTAATTAATCATGTCATTCTACCATATTCTAAGATCAAAATCGTCATTTCTCACTAATTCCATAATTAAGTGATTTTAATTGATTACTTTAATTATTGAACTTTTGAACAATTAATTCATCTATAATATAATTAAATAAATAACCTTATTTAATTATACCCTACCTTATAATTATTAATTAAATAACCAAATTTAATTAAAGTCCCCCCACCTAATTATTACATTTCTGTAATAATTAAATCAAATTCTATCCCAGGATTAAATAAATGATATTTATTTAATTAAACTAATTATTCCCTCTCATGATTAGATAAATTATATTTATTTAATTGCAACTAACAATCTTTGTCATAAATAAATAAGTAATTATTTATTTATAAAATATCTCCACATGTGCTAATAAAAATATTTTATTTATTTAAATCATAATTATTCTCTTAATCCTAACTCACACTCACTTTGAGTTAGCTTTTCAATCAGAACTCTTAACTCCAGAATTCCCTCTCCTAACTATTCAATCCACATTGTTAATTACTCCTTCAGCAATCAGTTAAGTCTTCCATCAATTCAGTCTTCTAATCTATGCAGTCAGTTGACTCATCCATGCCATCATTTAACTCACTAGTCCATTCAAGTCATCTCTCCAATCTATTTTTTGATAGATAAATCAATTTGGTTAAGCTAAGCAATCAACTCAGTTGAACTCTCACTCACTCTAAGTTCAACTCCTCAATCACAGTCACTCGGCTCTTCAATCATGGATTCTTGGTTGAAACCCCTAAAATCTTATAAATAGAGAGCCAAACCTTTGATTTTAGTAACCACAATTGCTTTGAATTCTTATGTCAGCACGATCTTGAGCTCAATTCTGAGAGCCCATATTGCATGAGAAGGAGAACACCAAGGAATGATGTTATGGTTTGCATTTTCATATTTTGGATTGATTTCATAATGTTTGATTGATTATGTTTATTGTTCATCTTGCATCCTTTCTTGAATATTGGGAATACTAATTGCTCTAACAATCTCTTTATGGTTGGAATTTTATATATTATTGCAGGTTTCTATTGATCTTATTATTACTCGATTACAAATGGTGAACCCGGCGTGAAATTTGGTCATATTTCTCAAACCACTTGGAATTTTTTTATGAAATTATTTTTACAAGTTTGCACTAATATAGAGGCTACAGTCCAAA
Source organism: Chamaecyparis obtusa (assembly GCA_027943335.1). Lineage (NCBI taxonomy): Eukaryota > Viridiplantae > Streptophyta > Pinopsida > Cupressales > Cupressaceae > Chamaecyparis > Chamaecyparis obtusa. The sequence goes on along the minus strand of BSBK01002889.1, from coordinate 781,628 downwards.
ATTTGGAATTTTTTGGATTTTTTTAAATAATTTTTGTATGATTTTTCATTAAAAAAATCAATTCTTGGCACAAATGAGCACATTTCTTTGGAAATTTTACATTTTTGAAAATATCTTAAAATTCTAATGGGGGTCTATTCTATGTGATTTAAATTTTGTTTGGAAATATTTTCAAAAAATGTATATCAATTAAAACTAGCCCGTTCTGATAAAATGGGTCTCAAGAGTACAAAACTAAGAATTATGATTTGAATTTTTTTTAGGTTTATTTTGACATAAGAAAGTTACAGTCCAATTTTTAGATTTTTTTTATTTTTTCTAGATTTTTTATAATTTTTTTATGATATTTCATTAAAATATATTTCTGGACACAAATCAACATATTTCTTTGAAAAACTTATATTTTTGGAAATCTCTTGAAATTCTAAGGGGGTCTATTCTCTGTTATTTTAATTTTGATGGGAAATATTTTTGAGAACACACACACACACATATATATATATCTTTGAAAACTTTGCTTTTTGTGTGCAGGTGCAGGTGATAATCATTTTATGGAAAATATTGTTTCAAAACTACAAAATAAGATTTCCTTCGCTTCCATCTAAATCTCATTCTCTTTTGTAAAATGATACATTTTCATTGTTGAAAATATGTACTTGATGTAATGCACTTGACCATCAAAAGCACAAAATAAAACAGAACAAGATACTAGCCAAGACATGACAAATCAATGCTTTGGTGGTATTGTACACACTAAAATATGCACTTCTATGAACCATTACATGCAAGGTTACTCAAGAGTGAGGCCTCACAAAGCGGCTCATAGCTCTCTATGCATGGAGTTGCAAGGGACTATGAGTTTTGCTCTCAGCTAGAGCTACAAGAAGGTGACCTTGCTAGTCAACCATACAATGAGAGATTCAAGTGAAGACAAGGGCAACAATGCCAATATCTCCAAGAATCTAAATGGAAATGAAATGCAAATGCAACTAATATGAATGTGCAAGACTAATCTATCAAATGAAGTGCAAACTAAGCTATGAAAAGAAGTACAATAGATTCCAAGCCCCTAATTAAGCTATGTGAGATCTAGTCTATTGCATGAAAGGAAATCTAATCTATGATGCCATGAAGGTAACTATGAAAGCAAAACTATTATGAAATGCAACTAAAAATGATGAAAGCAACAAGTCTTCAATGTCTTCAAAAGCTCCAAATGTACCTAGAAAACCTGCAGCATAACAATAGCATAAAACATGGATATATGCAAATGAAGGAGAGAGCTCTCCTTTTATAGGAAATGAGGAGAAATGGACCATGGAGATTAAGAGGCAAAAAGTCTTAATCAGTGGTGGAGCTTGAAAGAGGAGCAATCCATGTGCACACACATCCTCCAATGAGAGTGAAGTGTTGACTTTTGAGCCTCATGTGAGACAAATGTGCTTTTTCTCTTTTTATAAAATATGAATAATGCTTTATTTGTGCAACTTAGGATAAGAGGAAAGTGGGGGCTTTTTTTATTTAATTGAAAGGGGAGAAAATATTCCTTTTAATTAAATAAAGACTTAGGATAAATGGTTAGCCCAAGGATAAAAAATCCAATATATGATCGAAATTAAGATTTGATCAAGAGATTGATAATGTTGAAAATATTGATTATTGATCAAAATGATTCAGGATTGATAAATCAAATAAATGGGGCCCAAAGTCTAGGCGACCATTTTTGGGTGCATACATTTGTCCCTCTTTGACTAATGTGTGATCGATTTGGGAACACATGTAGTCAAAGAATGAAGTTGCAATGTGAGATCGATTTGGGATCACAACACAACTCAGATATGAGGTCGATTCGGGATCACATCCGGACAAACATAAACAAAGGCCTTTGAACATGAGGTCGATTCGGGATCACATTCAAAGTAGGAGATAAGAATCTCAAATTTGAGCGACAGCTCACAAAAGATGTCTGAATCAAGAGAATCAAGGAAATCAGGGATGAGAATCCCATAAATACTGCCCCCTCGGAGTCGAAATCAAAATCAGAGAGAGGAGAATAGTGAATTGATAAAGATTTGATCAAATCAGAAGGAAGTCATAATCGAATGTAAAGGTCAAGAGGTTAACCATCAGGAAATGAAAACATGCCCCAGTGAGGAAGTAGAAGAATAGAAATAGAAGACTAGAAATAGAGCGAATGAAAGACTAGAAAATTTGAGAGACATGGAAGGAAGAAAGTCCATCAAAGATCGAAGAATTATGCCTCAAAAGGTCAGTCAACTGTGTAGAAGAATGAGAAAATTTGGAAACGCAACTCAGATTTTGATTTTGAGTCCGAAAATGGATAGAAAATGATGTGATATGAAAGACCAGAAATGAAAGATATGATCAAGAAGAAGAGAAGGTGAGCGCAGTCGACTGACAGGTCCACGTAGGATGAAAAGGAGAGCTCTTTCCATATGCAAAATGCAACACTAGACTAATATGAACCTAAAAATGCAAGCTACTATGAAAGTGGTTGACTTGCAAGGTCACAACGCTTATAGACATCTAATTATCATCATTGAGCGTTATTGGTAGCATCGTAAGATCATACAATGCACACTAGCATAACTATGTGGATATGAATATGATCTTTATCAGATAGAAATGTGGAAATCTCACCTAGGCATCAAAGACATGTAGGTCCAGATGATTAATGTAGTGAGATCACCTAAGTTTGATATGGCGAGATTATGCTTGTATCAAGACACATGAAAGTCAGGATAGCTAAAAGCATGCACTCGCAAAATAGTCAAGGATAATACCTTGTCAATCCATAGTGTCAAGTAGGACTAGCATAAATGCTCATGACAGTTAGGATCAACAAAATATGCCCACAAGCAGATAAAGAAATAAAACATGTTCTCATACCCTTAGTCTTCTAGCTATGCATCATCGAAAACTTCTTAGGGAGAGACCACTCATCAAAGAAATCTTCATAGATAGCACACAAAGAAAAATAAAGTCAACATATCTCAACGAGTTGATTGTTTAAGTGCATGTGTGTTGGTCATAGAGTTAGACTCTAGTTATCACATCTGCTAATGAGAAATATTGCATCATACTTAGACTATTGGGAAAGACATCTGATAAGTGTTAAGAAACACTCGACGCAAGGGTAGTGTTGAAAAACACTATTTGGGGTGGTGTTGAAAAACACCTGTTGTGAAATGCCCCAAGAGACAAACGCACCTGAAAGACCAATGCTAACAGTTATGCCCCCTAGACAAAGACAAAGACCAATTCTAGACTAGGCCAAATAAGGTCAAGGCATGATGACAAGTAGTTAAGTGTCGAGGACGCATGCTAACAAATAGGGGTGCAAAGGTCGCAAGTAGCACCTGTTTCCAGGTTTTCAACACTTGGAATCTTTTTTCATTTTTTAATTTTTTTGGATTTTTGCTACCAAGGCACCTGTGTCCAGGTTTTCACCAAGGCACTTTTTTCTTATTTTTTTTGAATTTTTTAATTTTTTGATTTTTTTTTGTATTTTTTCAGGACTTTTTATGCTTTTTAAGATTTTTTCAGTATCATATATCAAATTTTTTTTGGTATTTTTTCAGGATCAATAAGTATGTACAAAGGATGCCCCCAGACAGAATGGGCATCAAACTCTTTAAGCAAGATCACATCGTGCAGTCCCAATGTCTAGTAAGGTGAAGGACAAGATGGATAAGCAAGTTGGTGGAAAAGATAGAAGACCTGAGAATGAAGGAGAGTGAAGGGAAGAAATCCTCAAAGACAAACTCCTCAAGAGTACCCAAGCTAGGGAAAAATTGTTGTCATGTAAAGCGCATTTGGACAAGCAATGAAAGGATAGCATAGGATAAGTCACAAAAGTGCACTGCAAAAGAAGGAAAGGATGCAGTCCAAAGGAGTAGATATGTCAAGAGGCTTCATAGCATCGTGTTTTACTCTTTTTATTAGATCAAGACCAAGGGGGAAAAAGATAGCGAAAGGCTAGAATGAATGAAGGAAAATGAATATGAAGGCTAAACATGAATGGAATGAAAGCAAAACCATCATAAGATAGCTCACAACATAGCCAAATGTTCGTGTATCGATCAACCTTGTCAAGATCAAAGAGAGAAGATGGAATGGGTGAAATATGTAGAAGAACTACGCATGACACCTGATTGCCAGGTTTTCATCATGGTACTTATCCAAGGCGCCACAAGGGAGTGGTTTTCACCATAGGACGAATTTATTTCTCTTTACTTTTGCTACCAAGGTGCCTGTTTTCAAGTTTTCACCATGGCACATTTTCAATTTTTTTCATTTTTTTTTCTTTCTTTTTAAATTTTTTTTTTTTTTTGAATTTTATAATTTTTGGAAGAAGGCAAGCTTTTTAGATAATGCTCCTTGAAAGGATAAACCATGATATGCCAAGGGTTCAAAATGATATGCTCAAAGATGTTGAAGGGGAAAGGAAGACGCATGAGGAATAGGCAAATGAGGAAAAATGATAGTAGGTAGAAGGATAATGAATGAAAGGATTGTGAAAAGGTAGATGGAAAGCAAGGTAAGATCAACGTCAATACACACCTTGAAGGGTGATGGGAAAAATGGAGGAACCATAAACCATATTCTAGTCCAAATGCAAACCATATTCTGGTTCATTATTGCTATGTGACTCTTCGAAAAGAGGATTGATGTACTTGTTATAATTCTCAAATGTGAATGGAGGAATACGAGAAAGAATATGGCAAATGTTTAGCAGAGGTTGCGGTTTAGGCACATGGAATGGAAGAATGTTTTTGGAAAAAGATGAAGTGGAAGCCTTTGGAAGCTTGAATGTCAACTTCGCTTTTTGCTCAACATGATACTTTTTCAAGAGAGACTTTGGAATCCATATAGCCTTAGGATTTTCATTTCCTTTTGATAATTTAGAGAGAATATCTTCAATGATGGATTTTGGAACCCATACTTGTCTTGTAGTTTTCTTCTTAGATATCTCTTTTGACTTTATGTCCCCATGTCGATTAGAGGAGACATGGTGATCATCCTTTTTTGATGGATTCTTGTGTTGCTTCTTTTTCTTGTTTTGAACATTCAACTTACTTCCAAAAGACTTGGGACTTGTGGAAGAAGAAGGAGGATATGACCGGTTTAGATGGGTGGGTGGATGAAAGGGATTCAAGGGTATGCATCTATGTTGATCTTGAGGAAAGATAAGAGATGGAGGGACGTAAGGACCCAAAATGGATGATGAATTAGGAGAATTAGGAGGGGAAAGTGAAGGGACATAAGGACCCAAGATGGAGGGAAGACATGAAGCCCTTAGTATTGGTGGAGGAGGTCCAAGAATGGATGTGGAAGATGCAAAAGGATAATCAATAAGTTCATCAGCATCTATATCACAACCAAGGACATCAACATCTTTAGAATGAGCATTAGGATTTTCAATAGGATTGTGAACATCTTGAATAGGAGCAACTTCTTTGATAGAATCATTCAAAGCTTGCGAAGACTTAGGAAGAGAAGAAAGCGGAAGTGAACATGGAATGGTAGAACAAGAAGATGGAAGACTTTGATCTAGACAAGTTGCTTTGGATAGCATAAGTGCATCATTTTTTTCTTGATTTTTAATAGGCTTAACATCAGAAGTAACAATATCATTTTTAATAACCTTAATGGAAACATCATCTTTGGAAAGCGCAAGTGCAGTAAGGTTATTTTGATTATCAATAAGCTCAACGGTGTAAGTAGTAGCTTGATCTTGCTTAGAGGAAGAATTAAGACATGGTGGAATGAATGAGGAAGGGTGTAGAGGATCAAAAGAACCATGAACTGGATGGGAGACATCATGAAAATGATTGGATAATATGGAAGGTTCTTGATCTTGATCTTTCTTTATATTTTTTTCTTTATCATTTTTAGAGTCCTCTTGACATGGAGCCACTTCTAAGGACAAGGAAGCATGTTGGGATTGTATGGAAGACTTTGACAGAGATGGTGAAGGACTAGTTGAAGTAGGAATTATAGCGGATGAAGGCTTAGGCTCTTTAGGTTTGACATTATTGAAAGTATTTGCAGCCAAGTGAAGGTTATCTTGAGTATCTTTAAGAGGTGGCCCTTGAGGATAACTATAGGGAACCGCATGGAAAGTCTTAGGATCTTTGTTGGATGAAAGATTTGTGAAAGATTTAGAAGACTTAGCAGCTTTAGGAGATGTGTGGATATTGGAGGAAGTGGTAGATGGAAGGGGACCATCACAAGACAAAGGTTCAACATTAACATGATCTTGCTGGAGAGTGTAATCTTTATTTTCAGCATGAGAGTTTTTAGACAAGACATGCTCATAGTATCTTCGTTTATAATTAGCACGGAAAGCTTTCTCTTCCTCAATAGAAGTAGATGTATCATATTGTTCACAACAAATATCATAATTTCTCTCAAAATCAGAATCATATGGATCACCATCACAATCTATCCAATAGGATGACCCTTTAGTAAGCCTAAGCACACGACGAGGAGGACTATTAGGAATAGAGGTGCCATAGGTATGGCTAAATTGTCCATCATCATAGTCATCATAGTCATCATAGGTGGGTGTATCACTCTTTGTGGAAGAGACATCACAAGGACTATCATGTTTCTCTTTATGGTATGTCTTCTGAAGAGAAGTAAGACTCTTAGGAGGAGTAGAAGAAGAATGAGATCGTGAAGAAGAGGAAATTGAAGACTTAGTGGAAGAAGAAGACTTGGATAATGAGGAATTCGAATAATGTTTAGAAGAGTCATGATAAGATTTGGAAGATGGAGAATGTGAATAGTGTTTAGAAGAATCATGATAAGACTTAGAAGATGAAGAATGAGAATGATGTCTGGAAGAGTCATGATAAGACTTGGAAGGTGAAGAAGAATGAGAAGATTTAGATGATGAAGAATGTTTGGAAGAAGAAGATCGTGATATGATCATGTTTATGATTCTAGCAAAGGCGTCAGATTCAATCATCTTTTCTTTTATTTTTGCTATAAGTTTGTCACCCATGAGATATTTGGAAGGACTATTGGAGGAATAAAGATACTCTTCAAATTGAGCAATGACTTCAAGATCATCTATTCTCAATAGAGGTTCCCTAATAAGATAGTCAAGATTCATGGTTATAGAAGAGGAGGAATCAAGCATGGAAGAAATGAATAGATGAATAGAAGAAAGTAGACTAGATAATAAGAGGAAAAGAATCAAGAAGAAGAAGAAGAATTTCCCATGGGAGTAGAAGACTTTAGAAGAACATGGGAAATGGAGAAGAAAGAAGAAGACTAAGAGTCAACTTATGTAATTGATACCGTAGCATTCATTGAGATGTTTGAGCAACATGACAGCACCTAGGATATGACAACTGGAGATCGTTTCCCTTGACTAACTTGGTATCTTATTGTAACTGACATAAAAGAAAGAGACTCTTAATGATAAGATGACCTCTCAAAGTGTCAACACCAAACTAGGATAATCAAAGTTCTCTATTGTCCAAAATGAAATGAAAAGATAGAAAAAGGGGCTTTACCAACACTGTCAAAGAGGTGCTTCCAACAAAGGGTGAATACCCTAGCACTTTTGAATCAGGAGGTTGGACTAGGCCAAAATATAATTGAAATTGAGATTAAATGAAAATTATTTGGACAATAAGAGTACGAGAATTTCCCAAGAATGTAGCTCACAATTTTAGAGATAAACTTTCTCACCAAGAACAACCTTCTAATGCGATATTTCTCTTTGGCTAATGTGATACTGATGTTGATCTTGACCAATTTGTGCAAAATTTTGAGTTTTTAAGGTCTAATTTCAAGTTTTTGAATGTGAGGGTGAAAATGTCTGATTTCTATCACAAATTCAATAGCAATTAGACAGGTTTGCAAATAGTGAAGGATCAAACATGTCTCAAGCACTTGAAACAAGGGCAAAAGAAACCTTGCCAAGACAAACACTTATGATATCAAAAATAAAATTGCACCCTATGAATGCTACCGATTGTTTGTATGTTGAGAATGTTTACACTGGTTTCACACAATCGAAGACAATTCAGGCAATTACTACCTACAAGACAAGGCTCAATACTTACCAACTTAGCCCACAACTTGATGCCCCCTTGCCTCACACCAAGTGGTTGCCCACAAGAGATATTGGCTTTGTCATGGAAGTGTCAAACAACACAACCAAAGGGACACATATGGTGAGTATCTTGGGGTGATCCGGGTAAACCACTTGGATCAATCCTTGCACTAAGAAGATAAGCGGCTAAATAAAGGTAGTTTCTAATCTAAGGTTCTTAGTAAGGATTTTCGTTCATAACACCCCTCTTGCTCCTCATAAAGGACTAGGACCTCGCGGCCTCAAGAGTACCTTAAGCATTCTTGCTCAATGCTTTCCCCATGGTCGCAATCCCATGAGCTACTCACATCAAACGAAGACAAGTGTTATGTCTACCAAGGTTTTGTGTCCTCGATAGCCTTGAGATTATAGTGAGTTGGAATCACTCGCCACCAAGGAAAATGATGACAAGGTTGTCCCCACTTGGGTCGTTCCTCTTGATTGCTCAAGAGCAGGCCCGCTAAAGGATTCCTAAACTAAACAAAGAAGTGGATCAACTCTTGAGGTTCAAGGTTTTTGATTCACCACAAGGGTGAAGAGCATACTCCCCTATCTCAAGAATTTTTCCCAAACACACCAAGCAAAGAGATCAATTACCCCCTTGCTTCCAAAACCTTAAGATGGGTCAAGATTTTCTGATTCACCTAAAGGTGAAGAGCATACTTCTCCTACCACCTCAAAATCCCTTTCACAAGGTATTAAGATTCCTAATACAATTAGTGAATGCCACACTTGAAAGGAAAGCAAATAAACAAGCAAGAATTTTTTTTTATTTTTATGCTTGGGCAGCCCTACAAAAACCATTAGTAGCCCTCTTTGACATGCGTTCTTTTGACAAATTTCAAGTAATGAGAGCACCTACAACCACAACTTGTTAGACCAACAAGAGTTAGGAGAAGCAAAATCCAAAATCTACCAATGATTAATACATGAAAAAAATCAGATAATGTGCAAAAATAACTGATCAAATGATAGAATCTGAAAATGAAACCATCATGGTTGGATTGGGCTCGGAAAGACCTTTCCAACAATATATCACACTTAAAATTTTGATACCATTTGCAACTAAATGATGAAAGCAACAAGTCTTCAATGTCTTCAAAAGCTCCAAATGTACCTAGAAAACCTGCAGCATAACAATAGCATAAAACATGGATATATGCAAATGAAGGAGAGAGCTCTCCTTTTATAGGAAATGAGGAGAAATGGACCATGGAGATTAAGAGGCAAAAAGTCTTAATCAGTGGTGGAGCTTGAAAGAGGAGCAATCCATGTGCACACACATCCTCCAATGAGAGTGAAGTGTTGACTTTTGAGCCTCATGTGAGACAAAAGTGCTTTTTCTCTTTTTATAAAATATGAATAATGCTTTATTTGTGCAACTTAGGATAAGAGGAAAGTGGGGGCTTTTTTTATTTAATTGAAAGGGGAGGAAATATTCCTTTTAATTAAATAAAGACTTAGGATAAATGGTTAGCCCAAGGATAAAAAATCCAATATATGATCGAAATTAAGATTTGATCAAGAGATTGATAATGTTGAAAATATTGATTATTGATCAAAATGATTCAGGATTGATAAATCAAATAAATGGGGCCCAAAGTCTAGGCGACCATTTTTGGGTGCATACAGGTATAAATCAGAGAAGAATATTTTTATTTTGGTACTAACTTTTCTTTTTAGCATGCGGCTTGGAAGTAGGTTTTAATATTATTAATCTAAAGTCAATTCATCTTTCATTTTGGTGATTTAAATTAAACAATGCATGTTCAAACTTCACATTCCATATCTCGATTTGGTGCTTAAAATTGACGTGGTGGTTAGCAATTGAACAAGGTAAAGAACATTTGAGATTGGTGCAATAAAATAAAACAAGACAAAATACATTTGGACTTTGGTGCATCTAAAATTGGACAAAACAATACTCATTTGGTTTGGGCTTAAAATTGAATTCATGTGCTTGTATGGATGATAGATCAGTTCACATTTGACCATTGGTGCTTAATACGATTAACCTAGTGTTTGAAGTTCTTGGTGCGCTTGCACACTCTATTAGATTAACAACCATTTTTTTAGAGAGGCCTGTCTAGAGAGTTCATTTAACCCATTACAGAGGATGACCTCAAATTGTCAAATCCTTATGGTCAGTATATAAATAAGACTCTGAGAAAAGTTTGGTCTTATCTCCTCAATCTCGAGCAAGGTGTGTTGATGATAGTCTGGACTGGGTAAAGTATCCCTAAGAAGCCAACATGGTCAACTAGGATCTTAAGTGAGTTACACACATATAAACCGATTGGGGAGACTCCACAGAACTTACTAGAACCTATTAATTAGAGGCCATCTGGTTTACCTCCGAACATTTTTCTTATTATAGTGCAAGGGGATGCTAAGAAAGAATCTCCCCCCAATATTCCCATCATATATGTCACAGGGATATTGTGTTGCAGAAGAGATCTTCACTAACACAACAAAAATACCCAGAAAAGGTGATAGCACATGCACCTTCAAGGGATTTTTTAGCTCTAGTTGTGTGGCACTTATGTCGTGTGATCTTACGGACACCCAAGCAATGGGCCTATAATATTTTAGATGAATCCAAATTTGACCATAGATTAAAGTGCTTGTAAACTACTGTTGTGATTGACTTCGTGAAAACTTGTAGCTTGAAAAAGTTTTTGAATATACACAGATCATTTATTTTGAGTCAATTTTGTAGCTACACACTAATTTTGAGTTTTCTGAGATTGGTTTTACAACATTTATCCTACAATATTTATCCTACAAAAATAATTTCTACAACATTTTCCATACAATATTTATCCAACAACATTTATCCTACAAGATTTTGTCCTACAAGATTTATATTACAAACAATTGGTCCTACAAACATTCATCTTGGTTCCTTGTGACCAACATACTTAGATAGACATATCTTAGAATCTTGCATTTTTGCATAGTCATCATATTAGTCTCCAAAATAAAAAAATAAAAAAATCTCAAAAACATAGTGTGCATCTCTTAGGGTTAAAGTATTACACTTCCTAAAGTCATTTTTCAAATTAGAGGGTCCATTTTCCTAGGACATTCCTATAGTGGTCTTGTGTTTTATCTTGACATCAACAACAATATCTTTATCTTTTGGCCTCAGCATAGGCACCTTGTTATTTTGGTTAATATTTATCTTAGACAGACAGTTGCCATAATTTATCAATTTTATCCTACCTTTTGGTGTCAAGATAGTCCTCATTATCATTTGGATCCTTTCTTAGAGGGTTTACCTTTGAATTTTCTAGAATCTCTCTTAGTGTAAGGTACTTATACCTTAGACATCATATTTAATTATTCATCCTAGTTTGCATTATCATCACATATCAAAAAATCTAAAAAAGATAGAATTTGTTTTCCTTAGTTGTCCCGCATTCATCATAGACTTGCATATTCCAAAAATACGATCAAAGAGTAAGGACACAATGGAGTACAATCAAATCCCCAACCATGATCTCCATCAAGAGATTGAATCTGCACCAAAAACCTTGGCACTAGACTATAACAATTCTGAGATGTTTTTACGCCGGGAGAAAACACTAGATGATACTTTACAACTACATGAGCTAACCCCCACATAAATCAAAGAAAAATGTATGAAAGAAGATATCGATGATGGTTTACGTGATGAGAAGATGAAATAAATCTTAGAATCCATGATAGAGGCTGACCCAAACAAATACCTTCACATGCTCATACAAAAAGGTTCTAAATTACTAGTGGGGTTTGACACATCCACCATCTTGGATAGCCTCAATGACACCCCTACCACTCAATTCAGTCATCCCATCCACCAGTTCCACGCAAAATGCTTCCTAGGTCACCACATCTTCCAGTACCTTAGGGATCCAGTACACCAATCCCTTATTTTATAGTTTTCCATCTATATCTGCTACACTTGCTACCACAACAACACCATCTATATTGCCGTTAACTCATCCTATGAGTATTTCACAAATGATGGTAGCAAGTTCCTCCAGCACAATTCCCCAACTGAAGCAAGGGCTACCCCTACTGGGAACACCTCAACCAAATCCTCCTCCTAGTGTCCCGCTAGGTATCTCTTCCCATTCAGGACATCCCCAAATTAGTCAAGGGACACCTCCAGCCAATCCAGATTACTCAACAATGTTTGCTAGTTTCATCCAAAAAAATGATGGCAAGTGGGCCTAACACTTCCCATCTTACAATAATACCTCATCATAATCTGACACCCTAACATTTACCAATACCTCAACATAATCTAGTACCCCAACATATACTAGTACCTCAACATAATCCAACACCCTAGCACATTCCAATACCTCAGCAAAACCCAACATCTTAGTACATTCCAAATCTAACATCCTAGCATAATCCCATACCTCAACACAATCTAGCACCCCAACATAATCGAGTATCATATAATAATCCATCATCCTATAACATTCCAATACCTCAGCATAATCCAACATCTCAGTACCTCAATACACCCTAACATATTAGCATGTTCATCCACCGTATATACCTATAGCATCTCAAAATAGTGGAGCCCCTTTTGGTAACCCTAACGCACTGCCTGTTGCACCAACTACCACTGATCTACTTGCTCAGCAGTTACATACCCTTCAACAACAATTCATGAATCTACAAATAGGTGCTTCTAAAAGGTCTTACGCCAAAATAGACCTTATTCCTTATCCTTTTGATAGGACACTACATATGCCACCTTTTCCAACCAATTTTGTCACACCTAAGTTCGATAGGTACAAGGAAAAGGGTGATCCCCGAGATCACATAAGGGAGTTTTTTATAGCTTTCATGGAAGTTTCTCATGCTGACACATATCTTATGAGAATTTTTCCATGTAGTCTTAGTGGTACATCCATGGATTGGTTTTCTAGACTCTCTCCTGGGATAAGGACGTGGAATGAACTAGTAGAAAAATTCATATCACTATTCACACAACATTATCATGGAAGTAACATTGATGGATCTTTGCACCACCAAGAAAAATAATAGAGAGAGCTTTGTATCATTCCTACAATGTTGGAGAAATGTTTCCTCCAAGGCATCCTACCATGTTCCAATTAAAGAAAATATCCACATGTTTATTGAAAATTGTCAACTAGACCTAATGTGTGAACTTAACTCCCAGTACATTGAGACCTTTGAAGAACTAGCTCAACAAGGACTAAAATAATAATGATCCCTCACCTTGAAGGGAATCAACAAGAAAGAGACCATTAATTCAACACAATATGATGAATCCAAATACTGGTCCAAAAACAATAATGTGACAAATGATGGCATTATGGATGCAAAAATGGCACAACCAATCTTACATGTGCAAGCACCAACGCCTATCCAACATACCCAACCAACATAAACAACTCACAATATTAACATCACTTCTAGACAAAGTCTTGAACAAACCAATATGTTTACCCAACAACAAAGTTATGCAAGAAGGAACCCTACTCCTTGATGAGATTTTACACCTCTTACAGAACCTCTTAAGATGATCCTAAAGAAATTGATACAATCCCGTTCAGTTAGTTTACCCGAGATAAGACATTATGAGGGTCCCAAAAAAATAACATGGTGGGATTATAATGGTTACTGTAACTATCACAGAACTAAGGGACACAAAACAAAAAAAATGCATACAACTAAAGCACATTGTCCAAGATTTCATCAACTGTGGTGAAATTGAAGTTGTCACAAATTTGGGCACCACCAACCAAGACCATAAGATATTCCAAAATATATTGATGGATCATGGAAAAGATAAGTCCTCCACAACCAGACAAGATAATAAGGCTAACCTTGCATATATGAAAGAAAAACCCAATTTGACAATTAATACCATCACTATCAAAATTCCAAAAAATGATTGTGTTGTTACTAATAAAGAATGTCCCAATGATTCACCTAATGAGGAGTTGGATATATGTCAAGACACCATTCCCAAACATGATCAAAAGTATATACCTATGTATATCATAGTCCCACAAGAAATATCCATACCTCCTACCATTTCTTCCTCCATACTATCTCAACCTAGCAATGCATCCAATAATGAAATATTTCCAGTTGTCCCACAAGGGCTATTCACAATAGAAATCTTGATTGATCCAAACTTTAAAGCCAAATATCCCATCTACAAATCAGCAGTCTTAGATCCAATGCCACCATATACTCCACTCCCAAGCAAAGATACTCCATTGGATCCTAGTCAAAGTGCTTCCACATCATGCTCGAGCATTAAGTCCTTTCAAGAATCCACCATAGATATCCAAACTAGTACCCCATGTCAAGAAGATAATCCAACATATAAAGAAACAAGTCCTAAAATTGGTCAAGATCAAGATACTCAGAATCTCCAATCAACTTACCAAGATCCCATATTGCTATAATCTCATGATGACCCCCTTATCCATTTTTTCCCTGTCTAACATGATCCCATTACATCCCAAGAGAAAAGAATTCCTCTGAGTCCCATTCATAATCCACTCCCTAAGAAATACCATGATTTCCCTTACACTCCATCCAATGATCCTCTTCCATGTCAAGATCAAAGTAATCCTCCTTGTCCACCATAAGATCCCATCATCCCTCCATCTCCATGGCATAATCCTCCCCATACACCACAAGATCCCATCATCCCTCCATCTCCATGTCATAATATCTCATGTCGACCCTAAGATCCCATCATTTCTATCCACGTTAATAATGAGCCTATTAAATATCAACTTGGTTCATCCACGTTCATTTGGTCTGGTCTACTTTGTAGTCCTACTATTCCACATGTGCCTCCTCTACCTCAAAATGGACTCACATCTTGTTTAAAAAATAATCAGTATCCAACTACTAAGAATATTTTTTAGAAAATTCATTATCAAGGAAAGGGGTTATGCCTCAATGAACAAGGTATATTAGAAACCCTTGATATCAAAGAAAATCCATATTATCGGGGCCTTGACAATATAGTTCACCATCAAGATGTTGATATCCCCACTACATCCAACATTCACCCATATAAACCCAAGCATATGCCTTCCCCCTCATTCCTTCCATCTATCTTAGGTCCATATATTCCACCATCCACTAATTCACAGTCCACATACCCTTTCCCATATGAAATTCAACAAAGGAACACATCTTTGAGAACCATCTACCCATCCAAAAAGCCTCCATACAATGCCTATCCACCCATTAATACCACTTCCCTTCCAAGCAATTTGGATGCCAAGCATAAAATCCATAATTCAAGCAATCCACATGCAATCAAGGATCAACATTTCCTATCTAATCGACATGAAAAAATAGAGAAAAATATGATCCAAAACAAAAAAGAAATATCCAAAAGGCCACAAAGGCTAATAAAGCAAAAAGAAAAGGCAAAAGCTATATGATTTTATAAATCCCTTATGCAAGAAATGCATTCCAAGGACCCACAAAACAATGAAAAATTAAAACCATGTGGATTCCCAAGAAGCTCCTCGAAGCACAATATCCCAAAGAAAAATCAAAATTGGCATCCAAGCTTGATATTCCAAAGGCTCCCATCAATCCCCCACATAAATGTCTTCCATCTTCCAAATCTATTTTGGGTACCTATGTATCAAAATCCACTACCTTATATGCTCCATCATCTACTCCATCCATTTTGGTTCCTTGTGTCCCAAAATCCACGTCCACTGCTCCACCTAAAACCCAAAATCCAAAATCAATTTTCTTTCCATCACTCCACCACCCCTCAAGGTGTGTTCCAATGTTGATCTTGCCAGCATTTCCATTCACCCATACACAATTCTTCCAATACCTCATTAATTATCAAACACCTATTTTCTATCCTTCCATCCCACTTATCCAATCCTATGCATAAACTCTTACCCTAGTCCATTTTTTCATCCATTTCATCCCCTTTTTCCATCACCCTATCAACATCTTTGAGCATACTTTCAAACAACCATGGTCCATTACAACATTTCCTTCAAGAATACCACCCAAAGAACAAGATGCTTGAGTCCTTCATGTCATTTTCTACATCCATTATCTTCCAAAAATGTCAAAAAAAAAGAAGAAAAAAAGCAAGAAAATGGTGACCTTGGTGAAAACCTAGTAAACATGCACCTTGTGTGACACACAAAAAAAAATCAAGAGAAATAATTTATCCTGTGGTGAAAACCACTTCTTGTGGCACCTTGGGCAAGTACCATTATGAAAACTTGGTAGACAGGCATCATGTGTAATCTATTACCCTCTACACTTGGGGGAAAGTTTCATTCATCCAATACTACCTATCACATCTTTCGTAGTCCTACATCCATCCATATCATTTTTTTTCCCATCTTTGATCTTGACAAGGCTTCATACATCCTTTCTGCTTCACTTTATCCACATCCTACAATAATCCTTTGTCTTATCCATCCCTTATTTTTATCATCCATTGTCATGTTTTGTATTGCCTATCCCAAATCCCTTCTTTGGTCTTGATCAAAATTAAGGACATAAAAAAAGGAACATATTTTCAAAAGTCTCTTGACATGTCCATTCCTCATAGATACCATGTCATTCAATGTGTCATGTCATTTCCTACATAGCCATATATTTGGTCCCTTATCTTGGGTAAACATGTTATTCCATTGTGAGATATTTCTTCCATCCAAATCAACTATGATTCCATTTTTCACCTATCTATTATCATCCCATCAGCTCATTCATCCATTTATAGTGTTCCATATCTTTCTAGAATAAATCCAGACATATGCCTTTCACCTCATTCAATGATTTAAAAGAGTCCTTCAAACATACCAAAAAAATTGCAAAAAATTTCTTAAAAAATCTTTAAAATTAAAAAAGAGTCCTTTAAAACAACAAAAATAGCACAAAATCATCCTATAAAACTCCAAAAACATCGAAAACCTTCAAACAATCAAAAACATCAAAAAATATAAAATATTCATCTAAAGGTGACCATGTTTAGGGTGTTTGTGATAAGATCCTTCACAATCTATGATACATTGCACATACCTTGACTCCAAACATACGAACCCCATGATGGGCCAAAAAAAATTGCAAAAGATCCAAAAAATTATCGAAGACAACCAAACAAATCAAAAAACAACTAGCAAAAATCTTGCAATAAATCTCCTTTGTACATAACCAATTCTTTGGAAATTCAAAACCAAGCATTGCATGACAACATACAACACATATGAGCTTCAACATAACCAAGTCAAAATAGTCAAAACTAGTCAACAAGTCCTCAACTACACTACTCAAACTATCTTATCTATCAATCAATCCCACAACAAAGCATTTTGTCAAAAATCATGTTGTCTTAGACAAGGGAAGGAACACTCGAAATCAGACAGAGCAGTCTTAGATTTGGTACCTTATTCTTGAAATCAAATAGCATCAACAATACATCAAAATTCAATGTCCAAACTACTATAAAAATAAAGACACATAATCAGTACAGTTGCAACTTGTTGAGTCAAGTTAGTCTTATTATGTCTTGATCTTCGCAAGTCATGTTCTTACGTATCTCCAAGATGTCCAAAAGTGATTTAGAGATGCCATGATGGTTCATGACTTCTTCTTTTTTTTCCTATTTGTGGAATGTTTTTCATAAAGTCTTAAAAAAACAATCTAGGTGTTTGTGATAAGAGCCTTTACATCCATATACAAATATCCAATTTACAAGATTGCAATGGATACTACAGTTGTGATATGCCACACATACCTCAACTTATAATTCTTGACCTAGATGGATCATCCCACATTCCTTGTCTATTTAGCATGCATATTTTCAATGCAAGAGGATAATCAAGTACCTAGATCTTTCATATCTTGGTAGGATGGTATCCATTTTTTCTATAATAATAGTGGCTCAATGATGATAAATAAATAGCTCAAATCAGTTGGAAATAAAAAGCATGGTTATTAAAGCATTAAGCTCTCTACTTACTATAAACTAAGGGTTTGAATCAAGAATTCATTATCATTCTTTCATCCATTATCTATCATCTTCTAAAGTTTCTTTACTAATATTCTTCTATCAATCTAATCTCTTCTATCAGTCGAATCTCTTCTATCACTCAATATATTTGTCAAAATGGTCAAATCAGTCAAATCAATTGGTCATTCATTCCATCATCATTTTTCTTATATAGGATATGTCTTTCCTGAAACCAAACATTATCATGTGTTAAACATGACATGTCTTTCCTGAAACTACACATTATCATTTATCTTATACAAGATGTTTCTTTCTTGAAACTAGACATTGTCGCTTGTCTTATACAGAGTAGGTCTTCCCTGAAACTAGACGTCGTAGCTAGTCTTTTACAGGATGGGTCCTTCTTGAAACCAGACATGATTCTTATCAACAATCTCTATGTCCAATATTTATTGAATAGTCATCACAACCTACCAACATTTTTCACTTCTTACTAATTATTCTTTTCTTGCATCATTTAATCTAAATCTTCTTTCAAGAGATCATTCATGTATTTCTAGCACACAAAATCTCTTGAGGGGGCATCATTTACCTCATCACATTGTTCCCATTGGGGCATACTAGGGTATAATTTTTATTATTCTTTGAAACAATGCCTAAAATGCATTGTATCAAAGAGGGGCAAAATGTAGACACTTAAAAATAGCCTATTGCTCTAACACAATGACATTAATAACATTCCTCCTAAATTGTTAAAAAATCTTTATTATTTAATTAATCATGTCATTCTACCATATTCTAAGATCAAAATCATCATTTCTCCCTAATTCCATAATTAAGCGATTTTAATTGATTACTTTAATTATTGAGCTTCTAAACAATTAATTCATCATTTATTCATCTATAATATAATTAAATAAATAAACTCCATGACAGGAACCTCTCGAGTGCAAGATTAGAGAGGTTGGGCATCACAAATAGATGTCCATGTGTTCTATGTGGAGAAGTCCTTGAAGATACTAATCACCTGCTAGTTAATTGTGACTTCTCTAGGGAGGTGTGGTACTAGGCTCTTCAAAAACTGGGCTGGCAAGGTCCCTTACATCATCAACTCCACCAGTTTCTTCCAATGGCCTTTGCTCCACAAGGAATCCTTTTTCTCTTGTATTTGGAGAGTTATTCCAGCTGCAATTGCTTGGTGCATATGGTGGGAGAGAAACAAAAGAATATTTAGGAAGGAGATCAGCTCGACTTCACAAGTTATGGAGACTACAGAATTGTCTATTTCAGAGATGGTCAATGCTCATGTCAGTCGCTCCAAATCCCTTTCCTCAACCTTTTCAACCCAAGACTCCAAAATTTTAAATAACTAGCCTATGATTCGTATTCCTTTTGTGGGAGTTCTGGTGGGAAAGAGGACTAAGAAGGATGCTAGAAAGGACGTCAAATGGGAACCTCCAGACCTAGAATTATTCAAGCTAAACTTTGATGGATCCTCCAAAGGGAATTCAAGAATTTCAGGGGCTGGTTGGGTCATCATGGATTGTCATGGAAATATTGTAAAAGCGGCAAGTAGTAGGTTGCCATCGCAATCAAATAATCTAGCTGAGGTAAGGGCTCTTCTACTCAGAATTTAGAGGTCTGTTTGTCTTGGTATTAAGAAAATCCATATCGAAGAGGACTCTCAGCTGATCACTCGAGCTCTTTCCATGGGTAATGCTTGCAACTGGGAGATCAAGTACATTCTTGGTGAAATATACAAGTTTTTGTCCAACTTTGATGATTATAAAATTTTTCATTGTTTTAGGGAGGCGAATCGCCTTGCTGATTGGCTTGCAAATAGAGGAGTGCTTATGGATCATGGGTCAGTTGAGTGGGATCATAAGGACATTTTGTCTTTGCTCCGTTCTCATGAAATGGTGGGTTTTTTTGGCACAGAATTGCCTTTGTGGCAAAATTAAGAGCCATATATCTTTCTGAGAGAGGGAGATGTATCCACTTAGGGTGGCTTTATAATCTGTCTATCTTTGGACATCATTGTTTGTATTCTGTTTAGGCAAGGATGGGGGGTTTTCGTCCTGCTTCTTTCCCTCCTGAGCATTTTCGAAGCAATTTTTATTAATAAATTATAATGGCGAAGCCATTTTTATCAAAAAAAAAAATTATACCCTACCTTATAATTATTAATTAAATAACCAAATTTAATTAATGTTCCCCCTCCTAATTATTATATTTCTGTAATAATTAAATCAAATTTTATTCCATGATTAAATAAATGATATTTATTTAATTAAACTAATTATTCCCTCTCATTATTAAATAAATTATATTTATTTAATTACAACTAACAATCCCTCTCATAAATAAATAATTATTTATTTATAAAATATCTTCACATTTACAAATAAATAATATTTTATTTATTTAATCATAATTGTCCTCCTACACACTCACTTTGAGTAAGCTTTTCAATCAGAATTCTTAACTCCACAATTCCCTCTCCTAACTATTCAATCCACATTGTTAATTCCTCCCTCAGCAATTAGTTAAGTCTTCCATCAATTCAGTCTTCTAATCTATGCAGTCAGTTGACTCATCCATGCAATCATTTAACTCACTAATCCATTCAAGTCATCTCTTTAATCTATTTGTTGATAGATCAATCAATCATGTTCAGCTAAGAAATCAACTCAGTTGAACTCTCACTCACTCTGAGTTCAACTCCTCAATCACAGTCAATCAACCCTTCAATCATGGATTCTTGGTTGAAACCCCTAAAATATTATAAATAGAGAGACAAACTTTTGATTTTGGTAACCACAATTGCTTTGAATTCTTATGTCGGCATGATCTTGAGCTCAATTCTGAGAGACCATATTGCATGAGAAGGAGAACACCAAGGAAGGATTTTATGGTTTGCATATTTGTATTTTGGATTGATTTCATAATGTTTGATTGATTATGCTTATTATTTGTCTTGCATCCTTTCTTGAACATTAGGAATACTAATTTCTTTAACAATATCTTTGTGGTTAAGATTTTATATGTTATTGCGGGTTTCTATTGATCTTATTATTACCCGATGACAATTATGTACTAAGATAAAACTTTTTTTTTTAAAAGGTGGTAAAGCCACTTAATATATTTTTTATTAATATAATACTGATTCAAAGGACTCATGGAGAAAATAACCAGAAAGAAAAACTTTGATCCTTGCCCATACATACAAAAGTGAGCCTTGCTCCATATATAGATTTTTAAGAAAAGAGGAAGCCTAGAGAGAATAATACTAAAAACCCACCCCACTAGCCAATGGCTAGATATGCATTTTGAAAGAAGTAATCCTAGAGAGAAGAAGACTACCCAAGAAGTAACTAAGAAGCATAATGCAAATATTACAAAGGATGAAAAGTATCGAAGATGCTAAACCAAAATGGAAAAATTGATGCTATGCCTCTCGAAATGCCTTGAAAGTCCAAAAAATATGATAAAATCATGCTCTGGGTTAACTCTCCATAAAATCCTCTGAAGAAGAAACCAACCCTAAGTGAAAATCTAAATCTGCAACAGGAGCCACAAATTTACTGCTATGATCTATACCACAGGAAGAACATTCTGGAGCAGGTTGCAGAGAGGGTTCCGTAGTGGCATGACCAACGTCAAACTAGAGAAGGTCCAATAGAGAGAAAACCATTGACTGAATATTGCTAATACAAGTCGAGCTTAGATATCTTCCATGAAACTGAAGTGCAAATTTGACATGTCTGAAATTTTGTCATTCAAAATGTTTTTTGATGCTCGTATATACAGAAAAAATAGCATAATTGTTCAGTAGGGCATGATGGTGAAAGAGACTTCCAATCAAAGCCACCCCATTCTATATATCATAATTCCTAAGTGTTTTCCACAATTTGTTAGCACCCAAAATTTTTGGCCTAACAAATTTATTAACAAGCACCTCCAAATGGAACGAGGACTATAATAAAATAAAAGAATTAGAGAGAAAGATATAAACAACTTGCGAGGGAAAGATCGTGTATCTCCCTTGCAGATATAAAATTTCCTCACCCATAATTCTTCTAATGGTCCTTCGAACTTGAGGTTGATCATAGATAAACACAAAAGCTAGAAGATCATCATTGATATGCTTTAAGAATAGTTGTTCCCATTCCTCCACCTCAAGTAATATTCTATAGTTTTGCAGGTAAAATTTTATATGAAGACAATTACAAGATGAACAACCTACCATTGTATCACCAAAATTCAATAGTTGGGAAGACCGTGATGCCATGGAAAATAAAATAGACAAAGCTTGAAAAGACCAGAGAAATGACTAAAAGAAATAAACGAAGACTAAAAACCAACAATCATGGTAAGGAAGATATCAATATAAAGTAAATGAATGTGATCATGTGATCAAATCAAGACAGATCATACATGTCAAAGTACAAACTTGATGCCACATAACTAACAATATCTCATAGAATCCCAAAGCATACTCTTGAAATAATTGCAACACTTAAAGACGTACAAAAGGATTTAAATGACTATAAAAGCTTGCGGCAAAAAGGACATTAAACAAGAGCCTAAATGCAACCTGAGTGTTGGAAATATAGATGCAGTAACTAAGAGGGGGGGTGAATCAGTTAACCACAAAAATATTACCATTGATCCCTTAGATATCTTAACAAATTATTTACTGTTGCCACTCGGTAAATATACAGAGAAATGTTGAAACTCGATCTTTGAAGTGTGTAATAATTAAACTGTTCTTAAGCATTCATCACTGATTAACATACATGAATAAAGAAAATAACATGAACACAAGAGACACCAGATTTACCGTGGAAACCCAATATGGGAAAAACCACCAATGTAACTAGTTACTATTTTTCACTCTTCTGAAGTGATGCCCGGTTAGAAGCCAACCCGGTAAAAGGTTACAAAACACACTGTTAGGTGTGACCTTGTTAGAGGATTTAATCACCCTGCTAGGAGTGGCCTTGTAAGAGGTCTTGAAACAATTCAATAGAATTGTCACCTTGTTAGAGGATTTACAAAATGGTTGTTAAACCAACTCGGTTAAGAGATTTTGATATCACTGCTACAATTGTAAGAGAGTAACAATGAAATGACCTACAACTGAATTGTTGATTATAGATCTCTGTTCTGCTTCACTAGATCCTTACTGATCAAATAAATATTTGCTGCTCCTCAAGGATATCTAACCATCCTTCAAATTTTGCACATACATTTCTTCAAAATGATTTTTGCATACTGTATGTCTTATTCACCACTTGACCTTCTATATATATATACCATTCTAATTAACATTTAGATTGTCAAGTCGGCACTAATAATTATTACAACAGTCAGCTGGGATAGACAAACTGTAATAAAAAAATCCTTTGAAGGGCCGACCTTGCTCGATAAGCATTAATCCTGAAAAGATTTCCTTCGGTGACTGAGTGAACTCGGTAACCACAGCGAATTCTACAACATCCTTCGGAGATCGAGTGAGCTCGGTAACCACTAATTTTCCTTCAATAACCGAGGAGGCTTGGTTAACACTATTTTCTGTCATGTTACCTTTTGACACCCGAGAGATCTTGGTAGACACTAAAAACTGCCTAGCTGACCGACTGAGCTCGGTAGACACTGAGAACCGCCTAGCTGACCGACTGAGCTTGGTAGACACTAAGAATGATAATTGATATGATATTTGTGTGACATCAAAGACAACACATAGCTAATCCAACAATGTCCTTCAGACAATTGTATCCAACAATCTCCCTCTTTGGCATTGATGGCAACACAACATGTCATAGCACAATGAAATTTCACAGAGAAACCTAGAGTAAGAAACATAGCCTTAGCTTCATTCTGATTTCCATCATCTTCAAACTTCTTTCTGACTGAGAATTCTCCCTCTTAACTTCTCAAATTATTATCCTTAGAAATTTCTTGAAATGACAGCAAACTCTCCCTCTTTGACAACACATGCCAAAGACAACTTACATAGTTTCAGTAAATATCAATGTACCTTATGTACTGATTCATATGCAATGATTCCCTGACTATGCTGCATCAACTGATTGATCTTCAACATGTTCTGGTTGATGCATCACTAAAACTTTATTTAGTGAACCTTAGATAGGGGAGTGACCCCTAACTTGCCTCTTAGATACAAGAATGCATCCTTAGGTAGTGGCTTGGTGAAGATATCTGCAATTTGTTCTTTTGTATGAATATATTCCAATCTGATTTCCTTATCCTGCACCAATTCTCTGACAAAGTGATATTTTATAGCAATGTGCTTGGTTTTGGAATGCATTACTGGATTCTTTGAAATATTTATTGCACTTATATTGTCACAAAACATAACAACTGGTTCTTTGATCTCAACCTTCATGCCTTCCAAAAACTATTTAAACCATACAATATTAGAGCAGTTTACTACTGCAGCAACATATTCTACTTCTGCTGTGGATTGGGATGTGTAGTTTTGCTTTTTACTAGTCCAAGATACTAACCTCTTGCCAAGAAAGAATGCTCCACCACTTGTACTCTTTCTATCATCAATGTTTCCTGCCCAATCAGCATCAGTAAACACTTTTAAATCCAAATTGCCTCCAAATTTATACCACAAGCCATAATCTTTAGTTCCCCTTAAATACCTCAAGATTCTTTTGATTGCCATCATGTGATTTTCTCTAGGTTTAGCTGAGAATCTTGCCACTATACCAACTGCTAAGGTAATATCAGGCCTTGTGTGCACTACATACTGTAATTTTCCAATCATTGATCTGTTTAAGGTCTGCTCTACTTCTTTTGAATCATCATCTTTGGTAAGCTTCAGTCCAGTACACATGGGTGTACCAACTGGTTTTGAATCTTCCATACCAAATTTCTTAAGTATTTCCCTAATATATTTAGACTGAGTGATGTAGATACTATTTTTGTTCTGCTGAATCTGAAGTCCAACAAAAAATTTTATCTGACCAAACATAGACATTTCAAATTCTTTGTTCATATGCTTTGAAAATTCTTTGCACTGATCATCATTTCCTGTAAACACAGTATCATCCACAAATATTTCTGCCAAAACAATTTTGTTATCTGATCTTTCTTTGATGTATAAATTACTGTTGTCATTAGCTCTTTTGAAATCAATATGAGTAAGATAGTTATGTAATCTTTCATACCATGCTCTAGGAGCTTGTTTCAGACCATACAATGCTTTATGTAATTTGTAGACAATATCCCTTTTGTCTGGATCAATAAAACCTTCAGGTTGCTCAATGTAGACTTCTTCCTCAAGAATACCATTGAGAAATGTAGATTTTATATCCATCTAATATACCTTAAATCCTTTATGTGCTACATATGCAAGTAAAGTCCTCACACCTTCTAATCTTGCAACAGGAGAAAAAGTCTCTCCATAATCTATTCCTTCTTCTTGAGAATATCGTTTACATACCAATCTTGCTTTGTTTCTTGATACTTGACCATCTTCATTCAACTTATTTCTGAATACCCATTTTGTCCCAATTACATTTTTATCTTTAGGCCTAGGTACAAGAGTCCATGTCTTATTTTTCTCTATTTGCTCTATTTCTTCATTCATAGCCTCAATCCAACTTTCATTTTCCAATGCATCTTTGACATTTTTAGGTTCAAAATCAGCAAATAAACATGTTCCTTTTAGTTTACTTCTTGTCATAGTACCATCTAATTTTTTTCCAATAATCTGATCTGGTGTATGATGCTTTTTGATGTACTTGGCCAATACAGGTTCCTTACTTCCTGAATGAGTTACATTGTCATCTTCTTCATCTTCAGGTTCAGGTTGCTCGGGCTCGGTAGATACTTGCTCGGTAGCTTCAGACTGAGACTCGGTACTTTGTGACTCGGTCTGAACTTCTTCTTGTGACTCTGTTACTATACTGGGCTCGGTAGATGTAGTTTCTTTATTGACAGATGTGTCTGGCAATGTATCAAGTTCAATGTAAACAAATCTTCTGTAATCCTCTGGTTCCTTTTTGCTTTCTTCTTCAGTCTTTTCTGCAAACTCATCAATTCTCACATGTGCACTTTCTATGATTTTGTGAGTAGACAAATTTAGACATATATATGCCTTACTTTTGCAAGAATATCCCAAAAATATTCCTTCATCACTTTTTACATCAAATTTTCCTTTTCTAGATTCTTTTAAGATGTAACATTTACTACCAAATACTTTTAGGTAACTTACATTTGGTTTGTAGCCATACCATAGCTCATAAGGAGTCTTGAATGGGTCTTTTCTCAGTTGTACTCGGTTCAAGGTATGAACTGCAGTGCTGATAGCTTCCTTCCAATATTTCATAGCAATGTTCTTTTCAATCATTAGAGTCCTTGCACAGTCCATGATAGATCTGTTCCTTCTTTCAGCTATTCCATTCTGCTCAGGAGTTCTTGGGGCTAATACCTGTCTTTTGATTCCTCTTTCAATGCAAAAATTATTGAATTCATGGGAGATGAATTCACCACCTCTGTCTGATCTCAAGCATTTTATTCTTTTTCCTATTTCCTTTTCTACTCTTGCTAAATACCATTTGAATTTCTCAAATGCTTCTGACTTTTCTCTTAAATACATAACAGTCATCATTCTAGAGTAATCATCAACAAAGAGAATAAAAAAAATTTCTCCGCTATAGCTCTCAATTCCAATAGGTCCACATAAATCAGTATGCACGATTTTCAAAATATCTTTGGACTGATAGTTTTTACTTTTAAAACTAGACTTTCCCATTTTACCAATTTGACAATTCTTGCATAGACCAACATCAAGTTTCTTCAAAGTAGGAATACCTCTTACTTTCTTGAATTTTCTTATTTTCATTGTGTTATCAAAATTTACATGACATAACCTTTTGTGCCATAACCAACTTTCTTCAATTTGAGCAATAAAACATGAGTATTCACCAAGATCAAGTTAAAATAGGTTACCTTTGGTTTGTTTGCCTGATCCTATCAGTTTTCCTTTGTCATCCAGCAGTCTTGCTTTGCCATTCATGAATTCAACTTTGAATCCAATGTTAATTAGCTGTGCTACACTTAGAAGATTATGCTTTAGTCCTTCAACCCAATATGCATTATCACATATAAGTTCTTTGGTTAATGAAATTCGTCCCTTTCCTTTTATACAACAAGGCTCATTGTTTCCAAACCTTACATTACCACCATCAAAGTTTTCAAAGTGTTCAAACTTAGTCCTGTCACCAGTCATATGATGTGAACATCCACTATCTATAATCCATGTATCATTCTTGCTTATATGAGAGATAAGTGCCATCTCATCTTCATCATTATCATATTCATCTTTTACAGCAATGAAAACAATTTTTTCTTCACTATCATCCGAATCTTTAGCTAAAAAACATGTTTTCTTACCTTTATCCTTGAATGATTTGAAATTCTTCTTGCCATTATACTTGTAACCTTTTTCTCATCTTTGCTTTGCTTGTTTGGGCACCTAGTTGCAATATGACCAATTTCTTCACATGAAAAATAGATTAAGGGAGTTTTGCCTTTGTATTTTCCTCTGCCTCTTGAATATTTCTTTGCAAGTAATGCTTCAATAACTTCAAGATCACTATCAGAACTTTCCTCTTATTCTTCTTCACTTTCTGATTGGATTTTCTTCCCTTTTTTGAGTGAAAGTTTGGCCTCAAAAGCTGATTCAATATTTTTAGAAGTTGGAACATAGTTGTCATAGTTATCCAGTTCAAAGGCTATCAATCTTCCAACTAAGGCATCCAAAGTTATATTGTGATTTTCTTCACATCTTCTTTCTTGAATAGCAGAAACTCTTATTGTATAAATAGGAAGTAATGTTCTAAGAACCTTACTTATAACAGTTTCATCATCAATTTTTCCTCCAGAAGCTCTGATTGCACTAACACTTGTCTTGATCCTTTCAACATATTTTGCAATGTTTTCTTCTTCTCTCATTTTCATCTGATCAAACTGTCCTATTAGGCTTTCTGCTTTGGCTCTCTTCACATTGTCATCACCGCCATAGATTTTCTTCAGCTTGTTCCACATTTCATGAGCAATTGTGCAGTCTTTGATTTCATCAAATTCTTCATAGCTAAGAGCTGATGCAATGTCTATCATCATAGTGTTATGGTTCTTCTTCTCTGTAATGTCTTCAACAGTTAATGTGCCAGTAGGAATTTTATATTCTTGATCAATATATTTGCATCCTCAATCACCAATGGAAGCCAGATGAAGTCTCATGAGACCTTGCCATGCTAAAAAGTTATTTCTGTTAAGCCTTGGAATTTCTCTTTTGTAAGACATCCTAATCTTTAGCTTAGGTCCTTGAAACCCTTCCTGCAAGCACCAAAAGCTCTGATACCAATTGTTGGAAATATAGATGTAGTAACTGAGAGGGGGGGGTGAATCAGTTAACCACAAAAATATTACCATTGATCCCTTAGATATCTTAACAAATTATTTACTGTTGCCACTTGGTAAATATACATAGAAATGTTGAAACTTGATCTTTGAAGTGTGTAATAATTAAACTGTTCTTAAGCATTCATCACTGATTAACATACATGAATAAAGAAAACAACATGAACACAAGAGACACCAGATTTACCGTGGAAACCCAATATGGGAAAAACCACCAATGTAACTAGTTACTATTTTTCACTCTTCTGAAGTGATGCCTGGTTAGAAGCCAACCCAGTAAAAGGTTACAAAACACACTGTTAGGTGTGACCTTGTTAGAGGATTTAATCACCCTGCTAGGAGTGGCCTTGTAAGAGGTCTTGAAATAATTCAATAGAATTGTCACCTTGTTAGAGGATTTACAAAATGGTTGTTAAACCAACTCGGTTAAGAGATTTTGATATCACTGCTACAATTGTAAGAGAGTAAGAATGAAATGACATGCAACTGAATTGTTGATTATAGATCTCTGTTCTGCTTCACTAGATCCTTATTGATCAAATAAATATTTGCTGCTCCTCAAGGATATCTAACCATCCTTCAAAATTCGCACATACCTTTCTTCAAAATGATTTTTGCATGTTGTATGTCTTATTCACCACTTGACCTTCTATATATATATACCATTCTAATTAACATTTAGATTGTCAAGTCAACACTAATAATTATTACAACAGTCGGCTGGGATAAACAAACTGTAATAAAAAATCCTTTGAAGGGCCGACCTTGCTTGGTAAACATTAATCCTAAAAAGATTTCCTTCGGTGACAGAGTGAACTCGGTAACCATAGCGAATTCTGCAACATCCTTCAGAGACCGAGTGAGCTCGGTAACCACTAATTTTCCTTTGATAACCGAGGAGGCTCGGTTAACACTATTTTCTGTCATGTTTCCTTTTGAAACCTGAGAGATCTCGGTAGACACTAAAAATTGCCTAGCTGACCGACTGAGCTCAATAGACACTGAGAACCACCTAGCTGACCGACTAAGCTCGGTAGACACTGAGAATGATAATTGATATGACATTTGTGTGACATCAAAGACAACACATAGCTAATCCAACAATGTCCTTTAGACAATTGTATCCAACACCTGAGACCCATCATCAGGAGAAATGAAGAAAGAAAAGATATGCAAAACATACATAGCCCACATGAACCAAAATAAGAGGAGAGAGGAAAATAAGGAAGAGGTACCGATTCATCTGCACACACACAAGTCACAAAAAACATGCACTGCAAGTTGCATATCAACTAAAATTAGTATACAAAATGTAGGAAGGACATATATGTGTGCAATTATATGGGGGAAGAAGGAATTAAAAGGGAGCATATTCTTTTCGAATTATATCAAAGAGGAGAGAATATCTTTCTGTATAAGATAAAATATGGATGGGGTCCTAGAACAATGATTTACACATAAAAGAGACCCCAAAACCAATATTTGACACATACATTTGAATTGTAAGGGGATGGAATGTAAAGATGGAAATGCTAATGTTGAAATGAAGATATAAAAGTACTTACCTTCGAAAAAGAATCGGTTGAAAACCCTATCAAATAGTCTCAAAAATTGTTGATTTGTGTAATCATAAACTGAAACTGCGAGATCTACAAAACCCAGAAATCTTTTTCCGATCTGAGGGAGGTCATCCTTGACCCAGATAGTGGGGCAAGGTCTTACCCTAGGGTAGGATCCTACCCCTAACTGAAGGTCATCCTTGACCCAAAAAAACTCTAACAAAAATTCTATTCACGGATCCTGAAAGTTCGGTGAAAAGGGTATCCAAATCTGCACTTTAATTCATTGTCCCGTACTTCTACCTACAAGAAAAATGGTTTTGTTTGTTTGGATGGGGGGGTTTTCCTTGGTCAAACCCCAATTTAGGAATTAACCTTGAAATTGAATTAAAATTGCAGAGATAAACAAAGTAAATGAAATAATTCACCTTGTAGAATCAAATATAGGATGTCTCCAATCAATTGTCCTTAGATCTTCAACACCAATCTTGAATGGATCTTGGAATAGGAAGAGGCTTAAATGGATGGATCTTCAACAAGAGGGCTCCATAGAGCTTGAATCCTTCAATGGCTACTAATGGATCTCCTTGATGAATTGAATTCTTGAATGCTTGAAGGCTTGAATGCTTGATCTTCTTGCTTGAGAGTGCTTGAGTATGATAACTTGATTATGAAAGTGGATGGATGAAATGAGAGAGGAAGGCCTCCTTTTATAGAGATCTAGGGCACAAACCTCTAGAGAGGCCAACATAGAAAACAATAATTAAGGGCCCATGGCACAAAACTCTAGAGAGGTGCACATGGAGAGGAAATTAAATTAAGGTCTTGACACAAAACTCTAGAAGGGGACCACCCTTAATATAGAAATAAAAATAATTATTTAAGAGCCTTGTCATAAAATTTGAGGCAAGGCCAACCCCAAAGTTAATTTGAGCATTAGGCACAAAACTCGAGAAAGGATAATCTCCAAAAATAAATTAGGAATCCTATACAAATCTCAAAAAAGGTCCACCTCAAATATTAATTTGAGAATTCAACACTTAACCTGAGAAATAGTGGCCCCAAAGAGGGAAAAGAAAAGATTTTGACGAAGCCCCAAAATCAGAAGCTAACCCTGAGGATCTCGAACCCTAGGGTCAAGGTCGAGGTTGACCTTGACCTAGGTTAGGGTCAAGGTCATCCTTGACCTAGGTCAGGGTTGACGTTGACCTTGACCTAAGAGGTCAACCTTGACCCTGAGGTCAAGAATCTCAGGTTTGCAATTCAGGATGCCAAGATTATGCTTGGAAGAAGTGGAAAATGAGGCAAAACAGGGGAAAAAGTTAGATCGAACTCAAATACCCATTCAAGGTGTTCAACATGACCCCAAACCACTTACTCGAAGGGCTAAAGGTTCTTAACATGTAAGTGCTTCCATTTTAAGATGATACACTTTCAAAGTCTATTAAATCCATTGAAGAATCAATCTCTAAATTGGAACAACCCAAATTAGCCAAAAGGTCTGCCAGAGAATTACCTTCTCTATACACATGCGAGATTGTTATTTTATCAAAAGAGTCAAGCAAAGCCCAAATATGTTCAAGAATATGTTTTATACTCCAATTGATTATGGATCTGAATTTACAAGCATTAATAATAAGAGCAAAGTCACCTTCAACATGAATATTAGAGATTTTCAACTTTTTTGCCAAAATCAAACCTTCAAGCAAAGCCCGAGCTTCAGCCATATTATTGGAGCCTGGAAAAATAGATAATGATTTAAGAGAAGTGATATGTCCAAGATAATCACTCAAGAAAATTCCTATCCTTGAATCACCAGGATTACCCCTAGATGATCCATCAAATTTTAACTTGCAGAAATCTAAATCAGGTGGATGCCATTAATATTTTTTCTGTCAATAGGAGTGCATCTGATTCTAGGAAAAACTGGAGAAGAGGGGATTGTGATCATTTTCCAATTAGAGATCACATAGTTATCCCATGATCTTAATTGACCATTAGGATTAAAATGTGACTGTACATAAGAATTTACTTGTTCTTAAATGGATTTTTCAATAAAAAATAGGACTTGAGAAACATCTGAAGTAATTTTCCTAAAAATGCATTTATTTTGTTCCCACCAAATTGACCAAATAACAATAGAAGGGATGATCAACCAAATGCTAGGAAAAAAGAGAAGATGAGAACAAAGTTGGTTAGGATTGGAATAAGTCCCAGAGTGAAGCATGCAAAGGAAATGCAATTGACAATTTGTGCATCACAAAGGACCAACATTGCAAAGTAAAACTATAATGAATAAAAAGATGATCAACATTTTCAGCAAAACTACCACATAAGACATAGGAAAAAGGATGAGCAATCTGTAACCAGGATAATCTGTCACTAGTAAGAATTCTATACTAAATGGAAAGCCATGAAAAATACCTGCCTTAGGAAGAACAGATCTATTCCAGCAAAAGGAATAAGCCCTATGAGACAAGACCTAATTATCCAAGTGTTGAAGAGCCTTGTAACCCTCTTTAACTGAATAAGTAGTTGATTTAGAAGGGCACAATGATATCTTATCTTTAGCAGGAAATAAATATACAACTCATGATTCAAGAATTTTAGTGAAAGAAAGGACCTGTAAAGAGGAGAGAGGAAGAGGAGAGAGATTCTTCCATTGGACTTTATGAGAGATGATATCTACACAATCAACATAATCAATTAGTTTGTACCCCCAATGAGAAGTGAATATCTCAATATAATTTTGAAGGTCTATTACAGAACTAAGAGGAGGATACCCATTCCATGATTCACTCTATAAAAGAACCTCATCACCACATTGAACTTTCCATGATATATAATCTGAAAACACTTTCCTAGAGGACAACATAAAATTTCAAACAATTGATCCAATTGGAGGGTTAGAAATTATAAAGATTCTTGACGGATCTAAAGAATCAAGATACTTGGCCTGAAGAATCTGACACCACAAAGATGAATACTTACCGTACATGTTCCAAACAAGCTTACCACCAAATGCTTTATTACTAACTTCAATATCAAACAAACCAACACCACACTCATTTTTGCTAAGAGATAACTTTTTCATAGAAAGTAAAGGAATATTTTTTTCTTTAAACATGTTGGAAGACCATAAAAAGGATTTGATAATCTTTTCAATTTGAGAAATCACAGTTTTGGGAGCTTGGAGGATACAAATATAGTAATTAGGAATAGCTTCCAGTACAATTTTAACAATCAGAATTCTATCGACTAAGGAAAGCCATCTGCCTTCCATGCATAAATTCTACCTTTTAGTCTTGTGATAACATTTTTCCAATATGAGGATTTAATATGACCTATAAAAAATGGGATTCCTAGGTATGTAGAAGGAAGGGAATCTAAAGAGAAGCCTATGCAAGACACAAATTTATCTTGAATAATCTATATAGTATAAAAAATAACAAAATTTGACTTCAATGGATTAATAACCTGACCAGACCCCTCCAATAAAGATCTAGAATTTTCTTAATGCTTTTAGCCTCTTGTATAGTTGATTTACCAAAAAGAAAAGTATCATCTACAAAAAGATTATGAGTAATAGATATTTGAGTAGACGGAATATGAACCCCTTTCCAAAGACCTAATGAATGTTGAGCTTGGATAGATCTGCTAAGTTCTTCCGCTATGATAATGAAGAGAAAAGAGGAAAGAGGACCCCCTTGCCAAACCCCTTGAGTAGCAAAAAAAAATACCCGAGGAGGAACCATTAATTAAAATTGAGGACACTCCAAAAATACAATTTTAATCCGTTTGCACCATTTCTCAGAAAAGCCAAAATTATGAAGGACTTTCAATAAAAACAACCAATTCACCTTATCATATGACTTCATCATATCAAGTTTGATGATAAAAGATGGGATATTGTAAGATTAAATAGAATGCAAAACTTCATGGGAAATCAAGGCCCCATCTAAAATTTCCCTGCCATGAACAAAACCGCCTTGTTAGGGGGAAATGATGAGAGGAATTAATGCCTTAAGTCTCAAATAAATTGCTTTAGTAAAGATTTTGTAAATTGAATTGCATAAGGAAATAGGCCTGAACTTAGTGAAAGTTTTAGGGTCATTAACTTTAGGTATAAGGGCAATATGAGTAGAGTTAAATTGTTTAAGAACATAGACCTCCCTCCTAGACTCTTCCAAGGCTAAATGAAAATCAAAACCAATAACATCCCAACATTTCTGAGAGAACAAAAGAGTAAAACCTAATGAACTACAACTGAATGAATATCTGGATGAACTGAAGAAACAATCATTAAAGATCACTGAGCTATTGAAGTGATATGTAAGATGATTAAACCAGTCAATATGTTGTCATTGATGTCAACTAGTTTTGACAGTACTTATCATGATAGTTACAAACATCTGAACATCTCTTGATGGAAGAAAAGATGAAGAATTGAGATATCTACATAAGGAAAGATGGATATGATAGATAAGGATAAGGTAAAAATTTGGTAACTTATTGATGAGTCTATGGCTTTATATTGTTGACTTGAGCATGTTACATTAATCTATTATGAAGAAGAGATTTGAATTTGAACAAGTCAATGTGGTCAGTAATTGAAGACTTATGTATACACCGAGCCAGTGCAGTATATACCGAGTGACAGTAATAACTGAGTTAGTTATCACCGATGCATTTTAGTATTAACTGAGTATGGATGAAAACATTAAATTCTAAGAATAGCCGACTGAAATTGATAAGCTTGAAAATGTTATGATTTCAAGATTAATGATGAAGTTAGTTATGAGATATGAGTTTCATTGCTGAAACATGCCAGACCAAAGGAGACTACAAAGGTTTCATGTGAAGATTTTATTCATGCATGCTTGATCAAACTGGTTATAGAAAGAACCGAGCTGCAGACATTATCGAGCGTCAGAGAACTATTTACCGAGTGAAAGTAAGTTGAGAAATATTGAGGAAGTGAATTGATTAATGATCAGAGGATTTTATGAGAATAGCATAGATTTGAATATTTGCAATTGAGTTGTATTTGAATCAAATCAGTATTGTATTAGTTTAACCATTGATTCAAAAAATCTCTAAATTGAGTGGACTTAACAGTCTTATTGTACTATCCTATGACACTCGTTAAATGTAAAGTGTTATCTTGTTGACCCCATAGTGAATGTTGGTCAAAAGTTAACTCTTAGTGATAAATCCTCTAACCAGGTCACACCTAACAGTGTGCATTATAACCTTTAACAGGCTTGGCTCATTACCAAGCTCACTTTAGAAGAGTGAATTATTTTGGGTTACTGGTCCCAGGTGATTTTTCCCTTAGCAGGGTTTCCACGTTAAATCATTATGTTATTTGTTATGATTGTTTTTCTATCATACTTTACATACTACATAGTTGATTTAGTCAGTAATCACAATTTGGATAATTACTGGTAATCAGTAAAGTGGACAGACAGATTGACATTTTATATTATCGAACTACGTAAATTGTTGAAATTGTTTTGTAAGATACATCTAGGAGTTTGGGAGTGTAGGATAACTGATCTAACTGATTCACCCCCCCCCCCCCCCCCCCTCTTAGTTATTCTAACAATTGGTATCAGAGCCAAGTTGGTTTCTTGGAAGAAATTTTTAAGGACTTGAGCAGAAAGATCACAAGATGTATAAGAGGGAAGTGCCTAAGCTAAACAAAGATAACTTCACCACATGGCAAAGCCGGAGGAGGCTTCACATATCTAGAATTAGAGAATCTACTATACACTTACTTGACAATGGCTACTTACAACCAAATGTCAGACCTTTGACTCTTGATCAATTGAGAGACAGACATGAACATAATATTACTATGATAGAGATTGTTGTTGCTCTATCTAATGTTGAATTTGAGGATGTCAAGGATTGCACTATAGCAAAGAAAATGTGGGATAAACTTGCTCTAGTCTATGGTGGTGATGTGAATGTGATGAGAGCCAGAGCTAAAAGCTTGAGAGGAAGATTTGATGACATGAAGATGAAGGAAGGTGAGAACATCACACAATACTCAAACCGAATCAAAGAGGTAGTCAATGCTATTCATCGAGGAGGTACTATTGATGAAGATATTGTGGTAAGTAAGATACTAATAACCTTGTTGCCTATCTATGCAATCAGAATATATGTTATTCATTAAATGAGGTCTACACCTTTCTTGGCCAAATAATAGTATCAAAAACCCATAGTAATGGACTGCCTATTTTAGGATTGGACACCCTAAATGATTTCTAGATGGATTATTCAGTCTCATTTAATTATCAACCAGGGACGTAAACTTGGAATGGCATTCACAAAGTATATGCTTCAAACCTTCTCAATCTAAGACTATCCTACAGAATTCAAATGCTTATGCTTCAAGAAAACTACACTAAAGCTGGTAAATGAAGTTATTCTAACAAAGCAGGAAATCACAGTGAGGAATTACTCTAACCGCCTATGTTGTAGGAATGA
The DNA here is from genome assembly GCA_027943335.1 of Chamaecyparis obtusa. Lineage (NCBI taxonomy): Eukaryota > Viridiplantae > Streptophyta > Pinopsida > Cupressales > Cupressaceae > Chamaecyparis > Chamaecyparis obtusa. The sequence continues at coordinate 744,976 of BSBK01002889.1, read as the reverse complement.
GCTACCAATTCTGTTATCAGTATCTGTAGGAACAACAGAGTTCTATCTACTTAGAAATAAACAGGGAAATGAATTCTATGCTAACAGAATAATTCACTCATCAAGTGGGGCCCCTTGAATGAGTGAATAGGAAATACAATCAAGATAAAAGATATAAACTCAAACTAAGCATTCTATTCATTCATGGAAAATGATTACACTTGAGAACAATATCACAATAGTTCTACTATAAAAACTAGTTCATTCGACTAACTCCAAAAGAGTTACAACAGTCGATTATTTAAAAGGGAAACTACAACTACCTCCTAAATCTATGATCACTTCATAAATGAGGATTAGTTACAAACTCATAAAGTCTCAGAACATAAACAACATTAAACATGAATAAATCTCCAGGAATATAGCATGTTGAGGGAACTAAATCCACGTGCACTGCATGTAACAGAAAAATACCAACTGATTCATTTTGCTTGTGAGGATTATGCAACCCATGATTGGCTTTGATTACTCCATTGCCACTATGTTGGCTCTTGAATGTCCATGATCAACATCTACAAAACAATCAATGTGCACATATCCTACCATATACATATATATCCTCATCATTAATATTAGGAAAAGGTGTAAGTTCTAATTAACACTCTTGCAAGTCCTATGGCTACAGGAGGAAGACTACCCAAAATATAGCTTAGGCAAGGAAACATTTATTAACATGTATAGCTACTGCATTATATCATTCTTGTCCATGAATTCAAGCAAATACCATGACTTTAATCCATTCACATTTCCATTTTATGTTTTCACACACACACACACACACACACACACACACACACACACACATATATATAAAAACCATAAGTTCATATGCTTGAAAACTATAAATTCATGTTTGTGTGCAATTAACTGTCTGAAAAGAAGATAAAAGGCATTTAGAAATATGGTTATTTAGAAGCCCATCATTCCCCCCAACTGAACTATTGCTGGTCCCCAGCAACCATGAAATTTTGAATTCTGGCACGAACTCTCAAGTCACTAGTTATTCTCTACCTAGACTCATTATTGACATAATCAAAGTACCCATGATTTTCTCTGAGTCTTTCCCAACACTGGACTTTGGTAGCCATATCATGATCTGTTGCACTATCATTCATTGCTAGCAATGGTTGCAGGAGGATCAGAGGCTAAAACCTCAATGGAAACTAGTAATTATGGAGTGTCTTTCCCAGCATAATGTACCATGGAACTCTTCTTGTAGCAAGGATTAAATTCTATGGAGAGTGGGGTTCCCTTGACTTCAGATCATGTGACATTTGTATCCATCTTTTCCTGGAGGCACTAATTATTGTTGCAATATCATGTGAGGAATGTTGGTCCTAGTCTATAAAAGCTTGCTCTCGCACTAGATATATTTTACTAGCTCCACTTGAGTTCACTGTAACAAAAAGCCAGTCTAGATATGTCTGTCTGGAATGCTGAACTTCAGGCCTCATCAACAAGGGAGATGTCATCTCATTATTTCTATAAGGTGCAACTTGATGCTCCCTACTTATTTCATTTTGCATCCAAGACATGACTACCCTTAACTGCACATCTCCCACATAGAGGAGTGAATTCCACTCTATATCATCAGGGACTGCCAAATTATGTAGGTACAACTCACACAATAAGTTTTTTAGAGTCATTGGAGCAGATTGGAATGAATCATAAAATTCATGGGGAGTTGAGCTAGAGGGACTGAGCCCTTCTACAATTCTTTTTAATTTGAAATTAACAAGTTGTTCCTTAAGAAATAATGCATACACCGGAGATGGTGATCTGCATTCCATGAGCTCTAGAATTAATCCTATAATTTGATCAATTCTCCTCTTCAACACCTCAATTTGATCTGATTTATGCTCTATCTGAGAACCTTGCTAACTAATGACTCATTTCAATTTGTCCTTTTCTAATTTCCATTGAGCCTTTTCCCATAACAACTGTTGATACAAATTTATCCCTGTAGCCAGGGGTGTAGACAAATCTGGTGGTGGTAAGGGTTCCTGATTAAGAATATCCACCCAACCAGATGCCAAGTGAGGGATTTTTATTGTTCTTTTTGGTGCAGAGGATTCTCCTTTCCATAAAACAATAGTTTTCACTACATTACCCTCCTCACTAGCCTCAATTGCTACCTTAGCTAGCATCTCTAACCCATCCTGATTACTTTGTTTGGGTACTTCTTCAACAATATATGTTCCAAATTCTAGGGTTTCTTCAAAATCCCTACAAATATCTAGCCCAAAAGAGTTATTTAAAAATTCCTCTACCTCCTCAGAATCCTCATCACTGTCAATAAGTATGTAGTTAACACTAGGGTTAACTTCTATTTGTGGACTCTGGTTATTGAATGTAGTGTCACTGGCTACATTTTGATGAAACATTTCCTCCGAAGAGGACTTCTCTATGGATTTGGAGGACTCTAGGTTAACAATAGGAAAGGAGCCTCAGCATCCTTTTCAAAAAGCCTTGCACTTCTCCTTCTAGGGGGTGCGGATGAGCACGGAGGGCTCTTCCATTTCCTCATGCTAGTGGTTACTTCCTCTACAACTACTTCAAGAGGATTTTCTAAATTTTCTTCCCTAGGAGAATGTAAGGTTTCCTCAATATTATCAGTATTACTACTAGGTTGCTACTCTGATATTTCTTCTTTTGTCTCCTTTATTTTACCCTTGTCTCTCCTAGATGTAAACCTACTCCTTACGGATGGTGGTGTTTCAGGGATACTAGTAGTTTCTTTACTTTTATTTTTCTTCCTCTTAGAAGTGGAGGCACAAACATTGCAAGTTCTTTTCCTAGATGACCTAGAAATGGAAGGGGAAGCTTCAGGAACATTTTCAATCCTTTGAACAATTTTTCAAACCCCAATGGATGTTTTTTCTCTCTACCCAACATCATGACCTCTAGGGCCGACCACTCTAGGTTCTACCTCATTCATTTGCAAGAATTCTTCCCATGTCCCAACCATTTGTCTATTTAATTCTCTTTCTACAATTAGTTTTATCAAACAATGATGTGAAATAGACTGGTTGCTTCCTGACTGGACTAATAAAGCTTACTTTTTCACAATGTTAAATAGGAAGCTGGGAAGATTTACCAGTCTGTTGTCGTGTCGAAGATGACTCAGAATTTTGAAATGCAGACCATGCAAATATTTGTAGTGCCCTTCGCAGGTGAAGTACTAGATAATGAATGCAACTAGTTGAATGAATTCCAGAGGCAAAGATAGTCTTGAAGTACCTTGCTTCCTGTTGACATCTAACTAGGGGTCACCATGTAAAGTGAACTGAGCCCTAGCCAAACACAAGTCAAAGTCTTTCACCCATTGTTCACCTTCCTACGACAAACCAGTTACTTCAACCACTACATCCTCTATAAATTCAATCTTTAAGCCCTTGACAACCGCAAATCCATCCTTCAAGGTGGTTAGAAATTGCAGAGGAATTTCTTCATCAAACCCCTTAAGACTTAGGCAGTAATCCAACCATCCTCTCCTTCTAAACATTTCATAGCTAGACGTGTCACTCAACAAAACCCTATGATCCACTGGCTCATGCCTTTGAAGGTCACCTCCCATTGTTACGCTCAAAAAATTTTGAATTTTGCAGAACTTGGTATTTTCACAGAGCTCAACAATGGTAAATCACAGAACTCAAAGCATTATGACACTGTATGTTATAGATGAAAAAGGTGGTGTACAAATGCTACTTGCTTCATGAAATTAAAGAGTCTTGCATGAAATCTAATGATATGTCTCTTGCATAAAATCTCATAATAGCTTGCTCATGCCAAGGCTGCCACCCCGAACACATCATGACTTATCATTAGAAATTAACTTAAGCTTTTATTATCTTTAATTTCACTACGGATGTGATGATGCAATCACAGAAGGATAGATCAACAACACATGATGGAAGTCATTTCATAAAGACAAGAAACTTCAATATTTACATGCTAATTTGAAAATTTGAAAATAGAATATCCCCCCCCCCAACTAAGTAATGGCATGGGTCCCACCAAGCCAGGATATGGAAGAGTAGAAAATAAAAATGACACAAAATCCTAAAAATTAATGAATAAAATAAAGTATGTACGAGTGTATGTGGCACAAACCTAGAAGTGTTGCAGGAAGAGTGTTCTAAAAAATTACATCTGCATTGATAAAGTGATGGGATGGAGTGGATGGGTGGAAGAGAGAGAAGATGAAATGAAATTTATTATGGAGAAATAATTCCACAAAATGTGAAATGTTTATTATGATGTTCTTGAATGGAATCAAGAATCGACAAAATGGTAGGTAGGAGACCCAGATTCTTCGGCTGTAGGATTGTGTGTGTCATCTTCACTCTGGAACTATTGCAAGAACTCTTTACGACTGACACGCTTGTTGTAGAGTTTTAGGCAATGCTCATTTACAAGTAACTTGAATCTCACAAGGTCAATGGTTGAAAGTTGAACTGCTCCATTGTCAAATACTGATATTATCTCATGAGGCCCAAGCCATCTGGTTTGAAATTTTCTAGGTGTATGCTGGTATCTTGAATCATACAACAATGCCCAATCACCCACAAAAAATTACTTGTCTCGGATGAACTTGTCATGCCATTTTTTTCTTTGCTATTGTATCAATTTCGTATTGTGGAGTGCAGATTTCTTGTGTTCATCCAATACATTCAATTGCAATAATCATTCTTCTTGTGCTTTGGTGAGATCAATGTCCAAATCTAGGGCTGTTTGGAGTGTTTTATGTTGAAACTCAATGGGCATTGAGGTTGATTTTCCATACACCAACTCAAAAGGAGTAAACCCTGTGGTGGTTTTCCATGTTGTGTGGTAGGCCCATATGGCTTCAGGAAGACGGGTAGCCCAGTCCTTTTTGTGAATAGAAACTATCTTGGTTAAAATAGATTTTATCTCCCAATTTTTTATTTCAACCTGACCATTGGCCTGGGGATGATAGGTGGAAGATTTCCCATGGCACACCTTGTAGTCCTGCATCAATTCTATTATAAGATTTGAGGTGAAATGTGCTCCCTGATCTGTGACTATCTCCTTTAGTACTCCAAATCTGGTGAATATGCATTCATAGAGGAACTCAACAACTTTGTGATCTTTGGCATGCCTCATAGCTTTGGCTTCAACCCATTTTGTGGCATAGTTGGTACATACTAAGATGTATGACTTCCCATGAGAAGAGGGTTCAATGGGTCCAATGAAGTCTATACCCCACTTGTCAAATGGTGTGACAACTACCTAAGGCTGCAAGGGCATTTCATCAGACTTCGTTGGGCACCCCATACACTGGCATCTATCACAATGCCTTGTATGCTTTACTGCATCTTTATGCAAAGTAGGCCTGTAGTATCCAGTTGTCAAAACTTTATAGGCTATTCACTTTGCTACAAAATGGCTACCACATGGTTCATCATGACATGCTCGAAGAATGTCATAAGTTTCATCTTCACGAACACATCTCCTTGTGACTTGGTTTGGTCCCATATAAAACATGAAGCCTGAGATCCATGAGAAGTTAAAACTCTCCTCTACCAGAAGTCGATGTGTCTTAGGAGAAAAGTGAGGCAGTTTTCTTTTTGTAGCAAGGTAGTTGGCTATGTCTACATACCATGGATTGAAAGAATCTATAGAAAATAAGTGCTCATCAGGGAAGTTGTCATCAATTACTACAGGATCATATGGTACTTGCAATCTTGAAAAAAAATTGGCCACCACATTATCTTTGCCTTGTTTGTCTATGATCTTCACATCAAATTCCTGTATGAGGAGTAACCAGCATGCTAATCTACCACTAATGGTAGGTTTTTTCATCAAGTATTTGATGGCTAAATGATCAGTGTAAACAAATACTTCATAACTTGTAATGTAGTGCCTAAATTTTTTTAGTGCATAGATGACTGCTAATAATTCTTTTTCTATGATAGTGTAATTTAACTCAGCTCCTTGTAAGTTTTTACTAATATAGTAAATAGCATGCTCAACAATACCTTCCTTCTAACCAAGAATTGCTCCAATGGCATAATCAGATGCATCTATGTAGATGTGGAATACAAGCTTCCAATCAGGTTCTCTAAGAATAGGTGTTGTTGTCAAAACATCTTTTAGTTTCTAGAAGGAGGCTTTATAGTCCTCTGTCCATTCAAATTCAGCTTCCTTTTTCAATAAGTTTACAAAGGTGCTGCAAGTTGGTTGAAATCCTTTATGAATCTCCTGTAGTAACCACCATGGCCAAGGAAACTCCTGACATCTTTCTACTTAATCGGTGTAGGAAGTGTGTTGATAACTGCAATTTTTGTCGGGTCAACCTGAATTTTAAATGATGAGAGGTACTGCCTAAGGACAACTCCCTCCTCCATCATCATATAAAACTTCTCACTATTAAGGGAGAGGTTGTATTCCTAACATCTCTTAAGAACCTTCTCCAAGTTAGTTTGTGCCTCATCAAATGTGGTTCCATGAGTAGTGAAGTCGTCCATGTAAATTTCAACACAGTCAGCAGAAATGTCAGAGAAAATACTCAGCACTGCTCTCTGGAAGGTAGTAGGTGCGTTGCACAATCCAAATGGTAAGACTGAATAAGAAAATGTTTCCCATGGACAAGTAAACATTGTCTTATCCTAGTCTTCTGGTGAATTTGTATCTATTTATATCCACTAAAGCCATCTAGAAATGAAAAATACTTTTTACCAGCAAGATTATCAAGCACTTGGTCAATGAAAGGTAGTGGAAAGTGATCCTTTTTAGTGGCTTTGTTAAGCTCCCTATAGTCCACAAAAACTCTCCACTTTCCCCCCTTCTTTGGAATAATTACAAGAGGAGAAATCCACTGGCTATCAGAAATAGGATAAATGAAACTAGCACTAAGAATTTTCTACAACTCGGTCTTCACTATGTCTCTCAAAGCAGGATTAATTCTCCTTTGGGCTTGCCTCACTGGCTTGTACTCAAGGCTTATATAGATTCTGTGAGTGCAAATTTTAGGGTCTAACCCTTTCATATCAATATAGTCCCATGCAAAGGCTTGCTGACTTTCTTGTAAAATCTTGAGAAGACTAGACATCTAAGATTCAGTGAGGTTCTTATTAACATTCAACTCCTTGCCTGAGGCAACTTCAACTCTTTTGACCTTTTCTAGAATCAAGACTTCTACCATGGATGGAGACTTTATTTCATGGGGTAGAAAGGAATGGAGATAATTAAATATTGCAGGAAACTGAGATGTAGTCTACTTGGGCATTATTGTTTGTAGGGAACAATTAGGAACATCACAAGAAGATTCTTTAGAACCATATTGGTTGGAAAGAATTACCACTAGTATATCATCTTCTTCTTAGGACACCATGAATAGATTTCTTTCAATGACCATAAGCTTTTGTACTGAGTTGGCTTCAAGGGTAGCATCACCTAAATCTGGCCAGACAACTTGGTCTAGTTTGCCTTGGGGTTTTGCTGGAGAATACAAAGTTAACTTCTTGGTATTTATCCCATCTGATATGGTCATTTTTCTTGAGCGACATGCAATGCAAGCATCATCCATGGCTAACCAAGGTCATCCTAGGATTAATGGATATCCTCTTAAGGTGGCTTTGGGTGACAGGACTATGAGATCTGAAGGGTAATCTAAAGAATCTAGCGTGACAACAATATCTTCAACCATACCATCAGGCTTGACAGTGGAATTATCAACTAATTGTAGTATTGTAGGTGTATCTCACAAACCAATGATACTAAGCTTCAAAAAATCTTCCCTAGTCATGACATTAATCGATTCTCCTAAGTCAATTAGGACATTCTAAATTTGGATACCATTAATATGAATAGTGACCATTGGGCTTCCTAGGTTAGAATACTTAGGCATTACAAATTTTCTTAGCATTAGATCAGAGAGCTGGCCTAAGACATGGATAGTGTCAGGGTCTTTTTTCTTCCTTCCAGGCTACTTAATACAAGCTTCTTTTATTGATTTGGTATAGATTGGAACTTTTGTAAGGGCATCCAACAAGGGAATTTGCACTGTCATTTTCTTGAGCTGATCAATCAAATCAGCTGCTATTGGATTTTCTTTTAGGGGAGCTGACTAAGCTAATCTCTATGGATAAGGGAGATTTTTTAACACTGGTGCATATTGAGGAATAGGTGGAACATTAATAGGCCGGTTCACAGGTAAGACCTTAGCATCAGCAACTTCAATTATTATAGGTTCCTTAGGCGTAGGCAACGTAGTTCCTGATCTGAGATGGATATCATTTACTTGCAAGGAATAAGCTTGCTGCTTATTATTAGGATTTGGAGTTGGCTGAGCAGGAAGTTGAGTTGGCTTTTGAGGGTTATTATTGGCTATAGGAGGTGGAGGCATAATAGCTTGCTGCTGAGGTGGAGGCATGATAGCTTGTTGCTAAGGTGGAGGCATAATAGCTTGTTGTTGACTAGGCTGATTGGGTCCCCACTAAGGTTGTTGTTGCCAGTTACCATGAGGTGGCCATTGGTTACCTTGTTGTGGCTACTAATAGGAGTTAAACTATTGTTGGTATGGGTTAAATTGTGGTTGTTGCTGATAGGCTTAGTTATAGTGTGGTTGTTGGTTAGACCAATTATAATTCCAATTCTGACCTTGAGGGGAAAAATTTTGGGGGTTATGGTTTTTCCATTGACTACTATTATTATAACCAAATTATTCAATGGGTCTGGAGGCATACCTTTTCTATGAGCCCATGGATGCCTTTGAGAAACATAGAAAACTTCTCCATTCTCCTCATCAATGGCTTTAAACTCAGTGGGCACATTGGATTAGTGTCCATGGATGCAACTATTTTGCATCTGCAATTTCTTTTCTTCTCTTTGCAATGAGAGCAGAATTTGACTAGCACAGCATCTACTTCTTCCTTTTTCTTTCATGCATGCATGCTATCTAGCTGGGTGGTGACATCATTAATGATATCTTGATTAAAGTCAAATAGCAGATTAGACAACTCCATTTTGGATACTCCTGAACTACCATTAGACTTATGTGGTAGGTCTCTAATCCCCCTACCTTTCTTCATAGTAGCCCTTGAATAGTTCATACAGATATTCTTTATATCATCCCAGCTTTTTTGTGTAATATCTCCTCCTTCCATCAAGTCTAGAGCCTCGATGCTTCCACCATTCACACCTTTTAAGAAAAGGTTCTTTTGAGATTCCTCATTTAGCTAGTGTTGTGTATTACGCTGTAGGTTGAACATGAATCTTGAGACATAATCCTCCAAGGTTTCATCCTCCTTCTGAGACATTTTGAAAATGTCATCACCTTTCAAATCTTGACCCCTACACTATTCTTTATACTTTGAAAGAAACAGATTGCTCATGGCATTCCAGTCTGCTACAACATTAGCGCCCAACCCCATGAACCATCTCAAGGAAGCCTCTTTTAGAGTTGAGGGAAACAACTTCAACTTGTGACCATCATTTGTATATTCATAACTCTAACAAAGGATGTCAAACTCAAAGAGGAAGGTCTTGGGCTCTTTTGTAATGAGGCCATAGAATTTGGGAAGTGCAACAATAGGTATGTTCTTCAAATTTTGATTACCTTGCTGAGTAGGGATAGGAAAAGGAAAGGTGGGCTGAGCCATTCTAGGAGGAGGACCTGGTGGTGGTGGTTGATAGACAATAAGAGCAAGTGGGTTGTCTTGGTATTCAGGTTCAGCAAAAAGGTCATTCAAATGTAGTGATTCCTTAAAAGATGAAGAGGATATGTGCTCTTGAGCATCAGCAAACAAATTTTCAAAGGGTTCTTCTTCGTTCTTGTTTTGGGGTTCTTCAAATTCAAGATTAAAGATATCAAATGGGTCCTCTTGATAATTACGAGGAAGAAATCTCCCAAGGTGGTCTCTCCTTCTATGCATAAAAAGCTACTTAAGACTAAGCACTAGATTAGAACTGAGAATGCAACTACAAAGATAAGTTTGAATTAACACCATCCCCGGCAACGGTGCCAAAAATGCTTTGCCAAATAATAGTATCAGAAACCCATAGCAATGGACTACCTATTTTAGGATTGGACACCCTAAATGATTTCTAGATGGATTATCCAGTCTCATTTAATTATCGACCAGGGACGTAAACTTGGAATGGCATTCGCAAAGTATATGCTTCAAACCTTCTCAATCTAAGACTATCCTACAAAATTCAAATGCTTATGCTTCAGGAAAACTACACTAAAACTGGTAAATGAAGTTATTCTAACAAAGCAGGAAATCGCGGTGAGGAATTACTCTAACCGCATATGCTGCAGGAATAGGTTACCAATTCTGTTATCAGTAGCTACAGGAGCAACAGAGTTCTATCTACTTAGAAATAAACAGGAAAATAAATTATATGCTAACAGAACAATTCACTCATCAAGTGGGCCCCCTTGAATGAGTGAATAGGAAATACAATCAAGATAAAAGATATAAACTCAAACTGAGCATTCTATTCATTCATGGCAAATGATTACACTTGAGAACAATATCACAATAGTTCTACTATAAAAACTAGTTCATTCAACTAACTCCAAAAGAGTTACAATAGTCGATTATTTAAAAGGGAAACTACAACTACCTCCTAAATCTATGATCACTTCATAAATGAGGATCAGTTACAAACTCATAAAGTCTCAGAATAGAAATAGCATTAAACATGAATAAATCTCTAGGAATATAGCATGTTGAGGGAACTAAATCCATGCACGCTGCATGTAACAGAAAAATAGCAACTGATTCATTTTGCTTGTGAGGATTCTACAACCCATGGTTGGCTTTGATTACTCCAGTGCCACTATGTTGGTTCTTGAATGTCCACGGTCAACATTTGCAAAACAATCAATGCAGACATATCGTACCATATACATATATATCTTCATTATTAATATTAGGAAAAGGTGTAAATTCTAATTAACACTCTTGCAAGTCCTATGGCTGCAGGAGGAAGACTACCCAAAACATAGCTTAGGCAAGGAAACATTCATTAACATGTATAGCTACTGCATTATATCATTCATGTCCATGAATTCAAGCAAATACCATGACTTTAATCCATTCACATTTCCATTTTATGTTTTCACACATATATATAACATATACATAAAAACCATAAGTTCATATGCTTGAAAACTATAAATTTATATCTGTGTACAATTAACTGTCTGAAAAGAAGATAAAAAGCATTAAGAAAGATGGCTATTTAGAAGCCCATCACACCTAATAGCACTCGTACTCTTGATATTCTAATTGGAAAGTTAAAAACTTTTGAGCTGAATAGTTATGACAATAGTGTTGTACCAAGTGTTGAGTCTTCTTTTATGTCATCTCTTAAGATTGGTAAATCTAGCAGTAAGCATAATATAAAGAGTGAATGTCACAGTGACAGTGAAGATGAGCTTGATGAGCTTAAAGCACTTATGGCTTGGAGACTTCACAAAGTTAAAGGAAGGTATAAGGGAAAGTTACATTTAGCTTGTTTTAATTGTAAAGAGATTGGCCATATTTCTAGTAGATATCCTAACATGAAAGAGGAAGATAAAGATAATGACCGATCTGGTGATGGAAAGTTTGGTAGAAGGAATAACAGAGGAAACTGACACTACAACAGAGACAACTGAGATTAAAAAGACAAAAGGAAAAAGGCATGTTACCTTGTTGGAGAAGATGACACCGACACTGACACTAATGATGAAATTGAAGTGGTATTTGTTGCAATGAAAGATGATTCAAAAGAGGAGGAAAGGGATGTAGAAACAACCCTTATTTCTAAAGTTAGTAAGAATGATACTTGGATCATTGATAGTGGTTGTACACATCACATGACTGGTGATGAAGATAATTTTGATCATCTCAAGCATTATAATGAAGGATCAGTGAAAACTGGAAATGATACAGCTTGTCAGGTGAAAGGAAAAGGGTCTATCTTATTGAATGATAAAATTAGATGTGATAATGCATACTGGATAAAAGGACTTAACTACAATTTGTTGAGTGTAGCATAGCTGAATAACTGTTGGATATTGCTAATGCATAGGGATGTGATTGATACATTTTATATGTTTAATCACTATGTTACTGAATGGGCACTCATACTATTGTCACGTGTGTTTTGTCACTGATGTCAACATATTTTTCCGTGAGGAGAACATGTTGGTTATCACAGTGTACGAACACTATACGGATGTTTCAGATGCTACAAAGTCAGATGAGAGTTCAAGAAGGTGTTGTGACCTTATATCCAAGATCGCATCATGGAATGTTTCATATTGGATGAGTTACAGATGTTTTGGTGAAGACTGGTCACTGGACTGTGATAGTGAGAAATGACAAAGTTAGTCTCTATGTTTCTGGTATGTCTTCCAAATGATATGGATTCAAGGTATGCGAGCTTAAGGGATGATAGACAAGGTACTGAAGGATGTTCATTGGTCAGTGAAAGGTACAAAATGCTTGGTGATGTCAACTATGGCATGTGTTCTGGAGAAGACCTATTAGGAAGCTAACTTAGGAGATGTAGCATGTGTTTTTCTTGGCAAACATAAATTAAGGATGTCATTCCTTAAATATTGTAATTTAATCATTGTATACTTGTTTTAGATACCATGTGTATCTTAGCAAGGGTTTATGTAATTATTTATAATTATGAAAGGCTTAATGGCCGACCTGATCATGAGAATTGTAATAAGGTATAAATGAGAGGTCTTTTCTTTGGAAAAGATATGGATGAAAAAGGTGATATAAAGAGATTGTGAAAGTTGCAAGTTTGTGTCTGTTATATGTAAAGCAGAGGTTAACTGGTGGAGTTCATTGGAACTTTTCAAGAAAATATAGTTGCTTCTGAATAATTCAAAAAGATTGTGTATTTATTCATATACACTTGTGTTGCAAACTCTGAGTTCTGAAGGTGGATTTAACCTTCTTTGGGTAGTGAACCCTCCCTTTCTTCTTGACTCCTAATAGGGTCTTTCCTCTAACAAGAACTATGTACTGTGATGTTTCAATAAGCTCCTAGTAGGGCTAAATCTTCTAACAAGGATACTATACTCTTAGTACATCATTTGTGGGTGCTAATTCCCACCGAGGGTTTTACCTTTAACAGGGTTTCCCCGATACCAAAATATTAAGTTATTGTGTTCATTGGATTTGATATTGCTACTAATTAAAGTTTAAAAGTTTAATAATCTTCCATACAACTGATTCACCCCCCCCCCCCCCCCCCCCCCCCTTCTCAGTTGTATTGTGGACTATTATTCCTAACAATAACTCAGGTCACCGAGTTGCATTTGAAAGTAAGAAGGTGAAAATCTATAATGAAAATGGAAAGCTTGTCAGTACTGGGGGACAATCAAAAGGTAATTTATTTTATCTTGACAATGCTGAAACTTCTTGTTTACTAGTGAAGAATGAAGATGTATGGTTATGGCATAAGAGGTTATGTCATGTAAACTTTGATAACATGATTAAGATCAGTAGAAAGAGAAAAGTTAGAGGATTACCGAGTCTAACAAAACCTGATCATGTTATGTGCCATCAATGTCAAAAAGGAGAGATGACCAAATCTAGTTTTAAAAGTAAAGACTATTCATCTAAAGGTATTTTGGAGTTGGTACACACCGACTTATGTGGTCCTATGAGAACTCAAAGCTACTATGGAGACAAATATAGTACTATTTGTTGATGACTACTCTTGGATGATGACAGTCATGTTTTTAAAAGAAAAAACTAAGGTATTCAAATTGTTTAAATGGTATAAGGCTAAAGTTGAAAAAGAAACCGGAAAAGAATTGAAATGCTTAAGGTCTGATAGAGGAGGTGAATTTGTTTCTGATGAATTCACTAATTTTTGTAATGAGCATGGAATCAAAAGATAGGTATCTGCATCTAGAACGCTGCAGCAAAATGGAATTGCTGGAAGGAGGAACCGATCTATTGTTGATTATGCTAGAACATTGATGATTGAGAAAAATGTTTCATAAATGTACTGGAGAGAGGTAGTTAGCCCTAAACCGAGTTCAACTAAAGAAAGACACAAACAAAACACCCTATGAGTTATGGTTTGGATATACACCGAGTGTAAGTTATTTCATAATCTTTGGTAGTAGGTGTTATATTCTGAAAGATGATAGGAATGGTAAATTTGACTCTAAAGGTGATGAAGGAATATTTTTAGGATATTCTACTAAGATTAAAGCTTATAAATGTTTGAACAAGGCTACTAATAAAATGATAGAATGTGATAATGTAAAAGTTGATGAGTTTACTGACAAGAATGATAAAGAAAGCATGAAGGAACCATAAGACTATGGTAGGTTTACATATGTTGAAGATCCATCTTATCTACCAAAGCCACAAGATGAGTCTACTGAGCATCAGGAAAATGTTACTGAGAATCAGCAAATGTAAAATGAGAATCAGGAAGAAGCTACCGAGTAGGAAAATGAACCTAAACCGAATGATGAGAAAAGAAGAGAATAAGTGCTAGCAAGATTTTTTAGAAGACACCATCCGCAGAATCAAATCATTGGAGATAAGCAAGCTAGCATGATGACCTGAAGTAAGTTAAGACATAACACATGCTTAGTTTGTGATTTTGAACCTAATAATGTTAGGGATGCACTTGAAAATGAGGAATGAATCAAGGCTCTGAATGAGGAAATTGAACAGATTGAGAAGAATAAGACGTGGACATTAGTACTCAGACCGAAAGATAAAAATGTAATTGGTACTAAGTGGATTTTCAGGAACAAGTTAAATAAAAATGGTGAGGTCAATAGGAATAAGGAAAGACTTGTTTGCAAGGGATATGCACAAGAAGAAGGTATAGATTATGGTGAAACCTTTGCACCTATTGCTAGACTTGAAGGAGTCTGTATATGATGCAGGAGCATCTTGGGTCTTTGAGCAATCTTGCATCAACCAAAAATATTTCCTATTTTTTGTTGTTTTCTTTTTAATTGTTGCATTTGTTGGTTTCATGGTGTGTGAAGCTTACTTTATTTTGAGGACCTATTTTGGAGCCTTCTCCTATGAGCACATAAAGATTGGATGGACTATTTCAAAGTTACAGTTGTTTTCCTTGCCGTCGGAGCCGTATTTTCCTGCAGTTTTGGTACTGATTGCACATCGTGGTGATGTTGATCCTTAATGAATCAGCCTTTTCTCTCTTAAGGACTTTAATATGACCTAAATTAATATAATTTACCAAGAGCACAAGTCCTAATTCATTATGAGTAAAAAGTTATGACCATTTTTCTTGTGGACCTATTTTTCACCAATTTACACGTGAAACGTGGAGTGTTTCTTCTTGCACGGTTTTGTGTGATGAAATGGGGTCTTGCATAGTTAAGGGAATGTTCTTGGGTCATGTGTGGACATAAATGTAAAGGTGCATCAATTGGTGATCACGCTTTCATTAGTTTTGATTTAAATCTTCCAAATTGGACCTATATTGTAATTAAATGCCTGACTAGCTGACTTGTGGCTTAGCTGGCTATATAAAGAGTCTTGGTTGATGTAGAGGTAAGAAAGAAGGTATTGAGAACATAATTATCAAGATACATCATTGGAGACAAAGATAGGATGCAAGCTGAGATTATGATTTCATAATTTTCATTGTATAAGGCCAAAACCCGAAAGGCCTCACAGCCGAGCATGTTGAAAGAAATATTATAAATTCTCTATTGTTGCTATCAATTGATTATCTCATATCCATTATGTTTTCACTTGTTTCAGGTGAATTATATATTGCTTTTATTGTGTAACTCTGAGCAGGGCTTGTTGTTGATCTAAGTGGACTCAATTCTACTTGATTCTGCTTGTATCTACCCTGCCCCTACGTCAAGTGGTATCAAAGCGAGTTCTTTCTTGTGGATTGGATTGTGGAGAAACTTATTGGATTGTTTTTAGGGTGGAAGATCTGAGATCTAACCTATAACTTGTAGAAGGTTAAGATCTTGCAGGAACCTGATTGTCAAGATGGTTCATGGTAGATGAAATGATAATGCTATCATGGATATGTTGAGGCAGATTGCAACTAGGCTTGAAGTTGCAGAGATAGCCCAGAGAAGAGGTGCACATCTTGAAGATGTTAGTGATGATGAAGAAGAAGCAACACCTAATCCTAAACCTGAAGTTGAACAAGATGAGGAAAGACTTTTGAGAGTTTTGTCTAAGGCTAACTCTAGACTCGCTGTTGAAGTTGCTTGCTATGATGGAAGACTTGAGACCGATACACTTTTGGATTGGATCTCTGAGATGGATAAATACTTTGAGTATGAAGGAACTCCTGATAATAAGAAGGTTAAGATAGCGGTTACAAAGTTGAAAGGTCATGCATCTCTTTGGTGGGATCATTTGCAAAGTGAGAGATAGAAGAGAGGAAAAGAAAAGATCAAGACATGGATGAAGATGCTTGGAAAGATGAAGAAGTTTCTTCCAACTGACTACCAAGTTAATCTGATGAGAAAAATGAAAAATCTAAGACAAAAAGACATGAGTATGAAAGAATATACTGAGGAATTTTACAAATTGGATATCAGATCTGGACATGTGGATGATGAAGTTGATAAGGTGGCTAGATATCTAAATGGCCTGAGGACATCTATTCAAGATGAGATTAGTTATGTGAAGATAGAAAGTGTGGAAGAAGTATATCAATTTTCCACGAAGGTAGAAGAAATATTGACAAAAAGGCATGAACAAAGACAAAGAGGAAGAGGTGGCAGATTTTAGAGAAGTAGAGGCAAATCTTATGGAGAAAGTAACAAATCTGACAATGCAGTACAAGATAAGGGATGGAAAGATGAACCCGCTAAAAGAGGTAACTACTCTAGAGGTAGCTATACTGGTTACTCTAGGAATAATAATAATGGTCAAAGAGAAGAGAAATATTGGTTTAAAGGTACTTGTTACAAATGTGGTGAAGAAGGACATAAAGCTTTTGAATGTACTAACTCTGGAAAGAAGACTGGAGGTAATGGCAGAAATAATTTGGCTTGTGAAGAAGTTGAAGAAATGTCTAATGAACCTGAACATGGTGAGAAATTGATGTTAATAAGGATCTTGTGGAATGAAGAAGCTGGTGAGGAACCTATTCTGAGGAAAAGTTTGTTCAGAACTAGATGTAAGATCACTGATAAATGTTGCAAGGTAATCATTGATAGTGGAAGTTCTGATAATTTGGCATCCGAAGAGCTGGTTAACAAATTGTAGTTGCAGAGATTGAAACATCCTAAGCCTTACCATATTGCTTGGATCCAGAAGGAGCATAAACTACTTGTAAGTGAACAATGCCTTGTTAAATTCAAAATTGGGAATTATCATGATGAAGTCTTGTGTGATATTATGCCTATGGATTATTGTCATATTCTTTTGGGTAGACCTTGGCAGTATGATAGGAAAGCTTTGCATGATGGTAGATTGAATCAATATACTATTTGGATGGATGGAAAGAAACAAGTATTATTGCCTTTGGTAGAAAAGTTTGATGAAAGTCACTGTACCACAGTTAGAGTATGTCTGGTTGATGGTAAAAAGTTTGTAGAAGAAATGAAAGAACAAAATGTTTGCTTTGCTTTAATTCCAAGAAAGACTGAGAAACAAGATGAGTTAGAACATGCACCTAAGGTTAAGCCTTTGTTGAATGAATTTCATGACATCATTTCTGATAATGTACCTAATGGTTTACCTCCTATGAGAAGTATAAGTTACTGTATGGATTTGATACCTAGAGCTAGTTTGCCTAATAAAGCACCACATAGGTTGACACGTGATGAAAAGATGGAATTGAATAGACAAGTGCAAGAATTGCTTGAGAGAGGTTTGATTAGGGAAAGTCTGAGTCCTTGTGTAGTACCTATATGCACCCTAAAATGGTCGCCTAGAATTTGGGCCCCATTTATTCAATTTAACAACATCAATTTTCTGAATCAATGTGTTGCAATTTTCAAATTAAACTTCTTTGTTCAAATCGTAACCATTTGAATTATTTCATTTCTTCTTGAGGTTTGAATACTTCATTAATTTTATTTAATTAATCGAAAGAAATAAATTCCTTTTAAATAAATAAATTAATGTTATTTAATTGAAATTAATATTTCTTAAATGAAATGATGTTATTCAATTAAAATCCATTTTTAATTAAATGACTTTATTTTATTTAATTAATATTCATTTCTAAATTATATAATCTTATTTTATTTTATTAAAAGATATATTATTCTTTTCAATTAAATAAATAAAATATTTTCTCCAAAATATCTTGTGATGGAAAAGGAAACAAGTCAGTTAAAAAGAAATAAAATAAAAAGAATTTCATTCTCCTACAAACTTTCTAAAATTGACTTTTGTTTCCTCTTTTCTATTTATCTCAATTGATCTTCAATTTGGATTCAAATCCACATTTTGCTATAAAATGAGCCCTCTCACTCTCAGTTAAAGATCCCGAATTTTCACATCATTATTATGCTACAGATTTTCTTCAATTTCATCATTTTAGTTTGCACATTTAGTTTAAATTGCATATAGTTTATTTCTTGCAATCATATAGTCTAATTTCCATTTCAATAAATTAGTTTGTTTATTGCATTTGCAATCACTTAGAATAGTTTTCATTTGCATGCATGAACTAGATTCATGGAGACTAGCATACTTGCTATTCATCTTTGAATCTCTCATTTTGAGTTTGTACTTGCATGGGTTAACTTGGTCAATCTGAGGGTCTCACAATATTGATCCCTGCACATACTTGGATAGAGAGCTATGAGTCGGTTTGCGAGGGCTCATTTTTGAGTCTCCTTGCATATAAGGATTCACAGAAGTGTCATCATTTTTGGTGTACACATTTTGGCGTTAGATTTTTTTTAAAATTTTGTTTTTTTTAATTAGATTTTTTTTAATTTTATTAAATTAGATTAGATTTTTTAATTTTATTAAATTAGATTAGATTTTTTTTTAATTTTTAATTAGATTAGATTTTTTTATTTTTTTTATTTTATTAATTTAGATTAGATCTTTAGTTTATTTTAATTTAGATTAAATTTTTTAAAAAAAATTTAGTTTAGTATTAGATTAATTTAGTTTTGTTAATTAATTTTTTAGATTAAATTTTGTTAGTTAGTTAGATTAGTTTTTTAAATTTGTTTATTAGTTTTTAGATTTTACTAATTTCGTTAGTTTTAGATTTTTATTTATTAAATTAGATTTTTATTTATTCTTGTTGTTTGTTTTGTGTGGGGAGATAAAAATAAAAAAATTTGTGGGCATTTGCAGGTGCTAAATTCTGGATTGTGGATCTTTGGACCTAAGGTACGTTCTCACAATCCCTATAACATTTGGTTTGGGCATAAAATTAAGCTCTCGTGTTTGGCTTGAGTGTTACACGCTTTCATAGAACACATTTTTTTTTATGCTCTTAATGAGAAATAAACGAACATAGATTTGCTTTCATAGAAGTTTGTGTTTAAGTGCATGCTTGTCTTTTAACATTAAGTAATTCTTGGTTTCAAATATCAAAACATCTCATTGAGTAATCTAGGGCATGGATTCATTCCTAGTTTGCATGAAGAGTTGAATGCACCACTTTGTGGACTCACTTCATGTTTACTTGGAAATTTAAATATTTCATGATTCAAATCCTCTTGCACTTATTAGTAGTATTGATTAGCAGTCTTAGATTACTTGTGATTGATCTAGATTGCTATCTTGGGTTATTGGACTTGCTCATTTGTCGGCCCCTCGTTCCACCCCTTGGTTGCAAGGTCAGCACCACATTAAAGGGGAGGGGTCTACATAGAAAGAAGCATTAATTGTTCCACCAGGCAACCCTTTTGTGCTTTTTAGAACTCATTAGTTTTCTAGGTTGTGGACTCGTTTCTAGCTTCTGTGAGGGGTTAATTGCTCCACCTTGTGGACTCACCTCATATTTGCTCTAAGTGTTAAGTGTTCCACCTTTAGTACTTTCCAATACTTTTGATAGTGAATTACTTACTTTTTATTTTTTAGAAGGCCTGCTTGGGGATTTCATCACCTCAAGGGACGACTTTAACTCCAGTGTTTCAACAGATTATAAATATCTGGAGGTGAATCCAAAGGCACCTCTCTTGGGAATGAGTTAGATTTCATTCTTGGCTAAGCCTCAAAGAACTTTATACCTTTGAGAAGTGAAGGAGGAGATTTGGGTTACTGTCTCCCCCCCGCTGTGTGATTTTTTATTCTTCTCATCTATGGATTTGTGCCTCACGTACCTTGCGTATATCAAGGATGCCCTTTAGAAAAGCCATGTATATCCTTGTAGATAGCTTGCTAGGATGTTGTTGTGTTCTACGTGCCTACTAAAACATTTTCAAGAACATAAACAAGTAGAATCTTTAAGGAGTAGCATACTAAGTCACTTGATTATTTGTGTGAAAGGTTGCTTTGCCCCTTGTTCATTGTTTGAAGACAATTGCTTGCTTGAACTCCTTGATTGTTGTCTTATGTGCTTGATCAATGATAAAAATCTGTTGATGTACTTGATCTTTTAAAATGAACACAAAAACTGAGTTCCTGAGTTGAAGCACCAACCTTTTTACAGCTTGCTTGATTTTCTATCTTGTCATTAGAGACCTGTCTTTGTCATCTAGGGATAGCATCATTTGGTTTACAAAGTCACCTTGGAAATAATTGTCAAGTTAAAAGACTACTCTTGGTGAGAGTTTATCTCTAGAATTGTTAGCCACATTCTTGGAGAATTTTAGTACTCTTTTTGTCCAAACCATTTCCATCAAATTCAATTTCAATTATATTTTGGCCTAGTCCAACCTCCTGATTCAAAAGTGCAAGGGTAGTCACCCTTTGATTTGAAGCACCTCTTTGACAATGTTGGTAACGCCTTTTGCAATTTATATCTTACCATATCTCTTTGGACATTAGAGAACTTTGATTATCCTAGTTTGGTGTTCACATTTTGTGAGGTCATCTTATCACCAAGCGTCTTCTATTCTCAATCTTCCTTGGTTAGTCCAAGTCAGATCCTAGGTGTTGTCTTGTTGCTCAACATCTCAATGAATGTTAATGGTATCAATTGCACAAGATGACTCTTCCCATGTTTTTCTTATAAAGTCTTCTCTTCACATGGGATATTCTTCTTGTCTTCATAATTCTTTTCCTCTTACTATCTAGTCTATTTTCTTCTATTTCATCTCTTCTATCGCTTCCATGCTTGATTCTTCTTCTTCTAGAACCATGAATTACAAATATCTTGCTATGGAACCTCTTTTAAAAATGGATGATCTTGAACTCATTGCTGAATTCCAAGAGTTTTGTTCCTCTAACAGTCCTTCTAGATATGGAAAAGGTGATAAACTTAAGATAAAAATAGAAAAAAGATTCAAGGAATCAGACACCTTTGCTAGAATTATCAACATGATCCTGTCACAACCTCCTTCCAAAAGTCTTTCATATTCTAAATCTTCCAAGTCATACCATGATTCTTCTAAACATTCTTCATATTCTAAGTCTTCTCATCATTCTTCATCTCCCAAATCTTATCATGACTATTCTAAACATTATTCAAATTCCTCATTATCTAAGTCTTCTTCTTCCACTAGGTCTTCACCTTCCTCTTCTTCATGATCTCGTTCCTCTTCTACTTCTCCCAAGAGTCTTACTTCTCTTCACGAGACATACCATAATGAGCAACAGGATAATACTTGTGATACCTCTTCCATGAAGAGTGCCACACCAACATATGATGACTATGATGACTATTATGATGGCTATGATGATGAACCCTATAGTCATACCTATGATGCTTCTATTCATAAGAGTCCTCCTAGCCGTGTGCTTGTGCTTACTGGAAATGGGTCATCCCATTGGATAGATTGGGATGGTGATCCATATGACTCTGATTTTGAGAGAAATTGTGATATTTGTTGTGACCAATATGATACATCTACTTCTATTGAGGAAGAGAAATTTTTTTGTGCTGATTATAAATGTAGATACTATGAGCATGTCTCCTCTCAAAATTCTCCTGCTAAAAATAAAGATTTTACTCTCAAGCAAGATCATGTTAATGCTAGACCTTTGTCTTGTGATGGTTCCATTGCATCCCCTACTTCTTCCAATACCCCTACATCTCCTAAAGTCACCAAGTCTTCCAAATCTTTCACAAATCCTGCATCCGACATAAATTCTAATGCTTTCCATGTAGTTCCCTATAGTTATCCTCAAGGGCCACCTCTTAAAGATACTCAAGCTAACCTTCACTTGGCTGAAAATACTTCCGATAATGCTAAATCTAAAGAGCCTAAGCCTTTATGCCTATAATGCCTACTTCAGCTATTCCTTCACCATCTCTGCCAAAGTCTTCCATACAACTCCAACTTGCTTCCTTGTCCTTAGAAGTGGCTTCATGTCAAGAGGACTCTAAAATTGATACAGAAAAGAATATAAAGAAAGATCAAGATCAAGAACCCTCCATGTCATCCACTCCTTTTCATGATGTTCTCTATCCATGTCATGGTTCTTTTGATCCTTTACGCCCTTCCTCATTTATTCCACCATGTCTTAAGTCTTCTCTGAAGCAAGATCAAGCTACTACCCACACCGTTGAGCTTATTGATAATGAAAATAATCTTACCACGCTTGCACTTTCCAAAGATGATACTTCCATTAAGGTTATTAAAAATGGTGTTGTTACTTCCATTGTTAAGCCTATTCAAGAGAGAAATTCTGCACTTGTGCTATCCAAAGATCCTTGTCAAGATCAAAGTCTTCCATCTTCTTGTTCTACCATTCCATGTTCACTTCCGCTTTCTACTCTTCCTAAGTCTTCGCAAGCTTTGAATGATCCTATCAAAGAAGATTCTCTTATTCAAGATGTCCAGGATCCTATTGAAAATTCTAATGCTCACTCTGAAGATGCTGATATCCTTGGTTGTCATATAGATGCTGATGAACTTATTGATTATCCTTTTGCATCTTCCACTTCCATCCTTGGACCTCTTCCACCACTACTAAGGACTTCATGTCTTCCTTCCATATTAGGTCCTTATGTCCCTTCATTTTCCCCGCCTAACTCTCCTAATTCATCATCTATCTTGGGTCCTTATGTCCCTCCATCTCCTATCGTTCCTCAAGATCAACATAGATGCATACCTTTGAATCCTTTTCATCCATCCACCCATCTACACCAGTCATATTATCCTTCTTCTTCCACACGTTCCAAGCCTTTTGGAAGTAACTTGAATGTTCAATATAAGAAAAAGAAACAATACAAGAATCCATCAAAGAAAGAAGATCACCATGTCTCCTCTAATCGACATGGGGGCATAAAGTCAAAAGAGATATCTAAGAAGAAAACTACATGACAAGTATGGGTTCCAAAATCCATCATTCAAGATATTCTCTCTAAGTCATCAAAAGGAAATAAAAATCTTAAGGCTATATGGATTCCAAAGTCTCTCATAGGAGAGTCTCATGTTGAACAAAAAGTGAAGTTGACATGCAAGCTTTCCAAGACTTCCACCTCATATTCTTCCAAAAACATTCTTTCATTCCATGCACCTGAACCACAACCTCTACTAAACATTCACCATATTCCTTCACATATTCCTTCATTCAAGTTTCCTCCATCCTCTTGCCACCCTCCAAGGTGTGCGTCGATGTTGATCTTGTCTTCCTTTCCATCTACTCTTTCACAATCCTTCCATTCATTATTCTCTTGCCTTCTATCATTTTTCTTCATTTGCATATTCCTCCTATCTTCCAACTCCACTCGCTTTACATAAAACCGTATCCTCCATTTTTCTCTTCCATCTTCCTTTCCCTATCAGCATCTTTGAGCATATAATTTTGAATCCTTGGCATATCATGGTTTATCCTTTCAAGGAGCATTATCTAAAAGCTTGACTTCTTCCAAAAATTATAAAATTCAAAAACAAAAAAAAAAAAAAGAGAAAAAAAATGAAAAAATTGAAAATGTGCCTTGGTGAAAACCTGGAAACAGGCACCTTGGTAGCAAAAGTAAAGAGAAATAAATTCATCCTATGGTGAAAACCACTCCCTTGTGGCACCTTGGATAAGTACCATGATTAAAACCTGGCAATCAGGCATCATGCGTAGTTCTTCTACATATCTCATCCATTCTATCTTCTCTCTTTGATCTTGACAAGGTTGATCTATACACGTACATTTGGCTATCTCGGGAGCGGTCTTACGATGATCCTGCTTTCATTTCTTTCATGTCTAGCCTTCATATCTATACTCCTCCATTCATTCTAGTCTTTCGCTATCCTTTTCGCCTTTGGTCTTGATCTAATCTAATATCTAAAAAAGATTAAAACATGATGCTATGAAGCCTCTTGACGTGTCTACTCCTTTGGACTGCATCCTTCTTTCGCATTACGCCTTTCTGACTTATCCTATATTGGCCTTCCATCGCTTGTCCAGATGTGCTTTACATGATAATTTTTCCCTAGCTTGGGTACTCTTGAGGAGTTTTCCTTTGAGGATTTCTTCCATTCATTCTCCTTCATTTTGTTGTCTTCCATCTCTCCCACCAGCTTGCTAATCCCTCTTGTTCTCCACCTCGCTAGACATTGGGACTACACAATGTGATCTTGCTTGGGAGTTTGATGCGCATTCTGTCTAGGGGAATCCTTTGTATATAATTATTGATCCTGAAAAAATCCAAAAAAAAAATTGATATATTCTCAAAAAATTCCAAAAAAATTCATATATGATGTTGAAAAAAATACAAAAAAAAAATAAAAAAATTCAAAAATTCAAAAAAAAATGGAAAAAGTGCCTTGGTGAAAACCTGGAAACAGGCGCCTTAGTAGCAAAAATATTAAAAAAATTATAAAAAGTCCTGAAAAAATTCTTCCAAGTGGTGAAAACCTGGAAACGGGCGCTACTTGAGGCCTTTGCACCCCTATTTCTTAGCATGCATCCTCGACACTTAGCCTTTCTCCATCATGCCTTTTCCTTGTTGCCTTGGTTTGGAATTGGTCTTTGTCTTTGTCTAGTGGGCATCATTGTGTTAGCTTTGGTCTCTTGGATATGCTTGTCTTTAGGACACCTGGAAAACGGTGTTTTTCAACACCAACCCAACTGTGTTTTTCAACACAACCCCTGACATCGAGTGTTTTTCAACACTTATCAATTTGGTCTTATCCAGTTTGGTCATGTGATCTTACCTACTTGCAAGCATTTGGTCCTTATCCTTGAAACTCAGTATCAGTTTACACACTTAAATTTTTAAATGCAACATTTAATGCTTGAGATATATCATGATTTTTTTTTCTTTTGTGTGCTAACTATTATTGATTTTCGTTGAGTGTCCCTGTCTAATAAGTCTCTCCATGATGCATAGCTAGAAGACTTGGGGCATGGGGCATGTTTTTATTTTCTTTCTACTTGTGGGTGTCATCTTGAACCTCTTCAGTGTCTCTTGTTGTCTCCTTGACACACTTAGGAGATTTAAGGCATCATCCTTGATAGTTTTTGCACAACCATTCTTATGGTCATCCTAGCATTTATGCCTTGATGCGAGTGTGGTTTTGCTACATTAAATTGGGTAAGCTAACATTGCAGTCATCTTGACCTTTATGTCCTTGATGCTCATGTTAGACTCTTTCCACATTCCAATCTGATATAAATCACATTCATATCTTCATAGTTATGTTTGTGACTAGTGATGATTGTGTGATCATCCGATATCTAGTAATAATGGCCCAATGATGAAAATAAGTTCTCTTACATTCTCTAATGAATGATGAACACAAAAAACCTATGTTACCCTATTGCAAGTACACCTTTGCATTTTCATGTAGCTTGCATTATTTAGACTTCATGTTAAATTTGCACTTTTAGGTTGCATTATGAGTTTGAGAGGGTTTCCTTCATCTTTCTTGTGGACTTTTAGTCAATTGTGGTCACATTTTGATCTTCATTTCCTTATCTTCTTTCGTGATCTCAATCGAAATTTCCTATCTTAAACAGTTGATTGATTTTGGGGCATGCTCTTTCTTGAGACAAATCCTCTTTCTTCTTCCCATTTCTTTTCATTTCTTCCAAACTTCTATCTTCCATTCGCTTTCACCCCACTTCTTTTCTTCTAATTCAACCTTGGGGCATAATCTTTCTTGCTGATCTACCTTGGTTCTGTGATTCTTATATTTTTCATCTTACATCAAGAACTTTATCTTTAGTTCGATTTGATAAAATTTATCAATTTACTGTTTCTCCTTTATCTCATTTCGATTTCGATCACGAGGGGGCAATACCTATCAAACTTCAATCCTTGATTCAGCTTTATCAATTTATCAATTGCTTCTCTTAGGGAAACCTTGCTTGAGATTCTTATCTCTCACTTTGGATGTGATCCCGAATCAACCTCATGTTCAAAGGTCTTTTGTTTATGTTTGTCTAGATGTGATCCCGAATCGACCTCACATTTGAGTTGTTTTGTGATCCCAAATTGATCTCACAATTCAATTCCATTCTTTGACTACATGTGATCCCGAGTCGACCTCACATTAGTCAAAGAGGGGCAAATGTATACACCCTAAAATGGTCGCCTAGAATTTGGGCCCCATTTATTCAATTTAACAACATCAATTTTCTGAATCAATGTGTTGCAATTTTCAAATTAAACTTCTTTGTTCAAATCATAACCATTTGAATTATTTCATTTCTTCTTGAGGTTTGAATACTTCATTAATTTTATTTAATTAATCGAAATAAATAAATTCCTTTTAAATAAATAAATTAATGTTATTTAATTGAAATTAATATTTCTTAAATGAAATGATTTTATTCAATTAAAATCCATTTTTAATTAAATGACTTTATTTTATTTAATTAATATTCATTTCTAAATTATATAATCTTATTTTATTTTATTAAAAGATATATTATTCTTTTCAATTAAATAAATAAAATATTTTATCCAAAATATCTTGTGATGGAAAAGGAAACAAGTTAGTTAAAAAGAAATAAAATAAAAAGAATTCCATTCTCCTACAAACTTTCTAAAATTGACTTTTGTTTCCTCTTTTCTATTTATCTCAATTGATCTTCAATTTGGATTCAAATCCACATTTCGCTATAAAATGAGCCCTCTCGCTCTCAGTTAAAGATCCTGAATTTTCACATCATTATTATGCTACAGATTTTCTTCAATTTCATCATTTTAGTTTGCACATTTAGTTTAAATTGCATATAGTTTATTTCTTGCAATCATATAGTCTAATTTCCATTTCAATAAATTAGTTTGTTTATTGCATTTGCAATCACTTAGAATAGTTTTCATTTGCATGCATGAACTAGATTCATGGAGATTAGCATACTTGCTATTCATCTTTGAATCTCTTGTTTTGAGTTTGTACTTGCATAGGTTAACTTGGTCAATCTAAGGGCCTCACAATATTGATCCCTGCACATACTCGGATAGAGAGCTGTGAGTCGGTTTGCAAGGGCTCATTTTTTAGTCTCCTTGCATATAAGGATTCACAGAAGTGTCATCATTTTTGGTGTACACAGTACCTATTGTGTTAGCTCCTAAAAAGAATGGAGAATGGAGAATGTGCACTGATTCTAGAGCTATAAACAAGATAACAGTGAAGTACAGATTTCCTTTGCCTAGGATGGATGACATAATGGATAGTTTGAGTGGAGAAAATCATTTCACAAAGATTGATTTGAAAAGTGGATATCGTCAGATTAGGATAAGAGAAGGGGATGAATGGAAAACTGCTTTTAAGACTAATGAAGGTTTGTATGAATGGTTGGTTATGCCTTTTGGTTTAACTAATGCACCTAGTACTTTCATGAGGTTGATGAATGAACTTCTGAAAAGATTCTTGGGTAAGTTTGTGATTGTATATCTTGATGACATTTTGATATTCAATGAGAGTAAAGAAGAACATCTTGAACATATCAGAAAAGTATTACAGAGATTGAAGGAAGAAAAGTTGTTGATTAATTTGAAGAAATATTCATTTATGAAAGAAGAGATTGTGTACCTTGGTTTTGTAATTTCAGCTGATGGATTGAAGATGGATCCTGAGAAAGTGAGAGCTATATTTGATTGGCCTACACCAAAGAATGTTGGAGAGGTAAGATCATTTCATGGATTGGCAAGTTTTTATAGGAAGTTCAGAAGAAATTTCAGTTCTATTTGTAATGCTATGACTGAAACTATGAGAGGGGATAAAAAGGATTTCAAATGGACACATGGAGCACAAAAGAGTTTTGAAACATTGAAACAAAGAATTTCCCACACTTGCTTTGCCTGATTTTAGTAAAGTTTTTCAAGTTGAATGTGATGCTAGTGATAGGGCAATTGGATCTATTTTGAGTCAAGAAGGAAGACCTATAGCTTTCTTTAGTGAGAAGTTGAATGATGCTAAGAGAAAATATTTAGTTTATGACCAGGAATTCTATGCTATTGTTCAAGCTTTGAAGAAGTGGAGACATTATTTGATGCCTAAAGATTTTGTGTTGTATACTGACCATAAAGTTTTGTAGTATTTGGGAAGTCAGAATAAGTTGAATCAGAGACATATGAAGTGGGTTGAGTTCTTGCAGAATTTTTCCTTTTCATTGAAGCATAAAAGTGGACAGTCGAATAAGGTTGTTGATGCCTTGAGTCGAAGAAGAAGTTTGTTGACAGAGATGAGAGTTGAGGTACTTGGTTTTGATGATTTGAAGTGTTTGTATGAAACTGACATTGATTTTGCAAAACCTTGGAAAGCTTGTAAGGAACACATAGTGAGTGATAAGTGGACTAATTATTTCATTCAAGAAGACATGTTGTTTAAAGGAGTTCAATTGTGCATACCTAGAGGATCTATGAGAGAGAACATAATGAATGAGAAACATAGTGGTGGACTTGCTGGACATTTTGGGATTGATAAGAGTGTGAATTTGATCTCAAAAAGATACTTTTGGCCATAGATTTATAGAGATGTACAGAGAATGGTTAGAGGTTGTAGAATTTTCCAAACTGCAAAAGGAACTAGTCAAAATTCGGGATTGTATACACCTTTGCCTGTACCTGATAGACCTTGGGAAGATGTGAGTATGGACTTAGTTCTTGGATTGCCTTGAATTTAGAGAGGTAATGATTCTATTTTGGTAGTGGTTGATAGATTTTCTAAGATGGCTCATTTCATACCTTGTAAGAAGACATTTGATGCATTGCATGTAGCTGAATTATTCTTCAAGGAAGTGGTAAGATTGCATGGTTTGCCTAAATCTATTGTTTCAGACAGAGATACTAAGTTTACTAGTTACTTTTGGAGAACACTTTGGAAGAAGATGAATACAGAATTGAAGTTTAGTTCTACATTTCACCCTTAGACAGATGGGCAGATAGAAGTTGTGAATAGAAATTTGAGAAACTTGTTGAGATGTTTAGTTGGAGATAAGCTTGTTAATTGGGATTTGGTTTTGGCATAAGCAGAGTTTGCATACAATAATTTTGTGAATAGAAGCACTAAGAGGACACCATTTGTGATTGTTACTGGATTTCATCCTAAGGGAACCATAGAATTGAGAGTTTTATCTACTGAGACCAAAAGAAGTGTTGAAGTTGAGGATTTTTCAATATTCATGAGAACTTTGCATGATGAAGTCACAAAGAATTTGGACAGTAATCTGAAATATAAACAGAGAGTAGACAAGAGAAGGAGACATAAATATTTTGAGGTTGGAGATGAGGTTATGATTCATTTGAAGAAAAATAGATTTCCAGTTGGTACCTACAATAAGCTGAAAATGAAGAAGTTTGGACCTTGTAAGATTTTGAAGAAGTTTGATAGTGGAAATGCTTATGAAGTGGAATTACCAAAGGACATGGATATATCACCTATATTCAACATTTCTGATATCTTTGAGTACTTTGAATCAACTGATGAGATATAAGATGATCTGTATTATCCTAAGAAGAGTAAAGACAGGATTGAGAAGATCTTGAATAACAGAGTGAGCAAGAGTACAAGAGGAAAAGACTACATGGAATATCTAGTTTAGTGGAAAGACAAGCCAGTTGAAGATAGTTCATGGATTAAAAAAGCTAATTTTGATCTTTATATGAGTAGTACCTAATGTGGACATCAGTTATTTATTTACCCCAGGTGTCTGATGCAGGAGCATCTTGGGTCTTTGAGCAATCTTGCATTAACCAAAAATATTTCTTGTTTTCTGTTATTTTCTTTTTAATTGTTGCATTTGTTGGTTTCATGGTGTACAAATCTTACATGATGTTGAGGACCTATTTGGGAACCTTCACCTATGAGCACATAAAGATTGGATGGACTATTTCAAAGTTATAGTTGTTTTCCTTGCCGTCGAAGCCATATTTTCCTGCAATTTTGGTACTGATTGAGCATCGTGGTGACGTTGATCCTTAATGAATCAGCCTTTGCACTCTTAATAACTTTAAGAGGACCTAAATTAATATCATTTTCCAAGAATGCAAGTCCTAATTCATTATGAGTGAAAATTTATGACCATTTTTCTCGGGGACCTATTTTATGCCAATTTACACACGAAACGTGGATTATTTCTTCTTGCGTGGTTCTGTCTGATGAAATGGGGCCTTTCATAGTTAAGGGAATGTTCTTGGGTAACGTGTGGACATAAATGTAAAGGTGCATCAATTGGTGATCACTCTTTCATTAGTTTTGATTTAAATCTTCCAAACTGGACCTATATTGTAATTAAATGCCTGATTGGCCGACTTGTGGCTTAGCTGGCTATATAAAGAGTCTTGATTGATGTAGAGGTAAGAAAGAAGGTAGTAAGAACATAATTATCAAGATACATCATTGAAGACAAAGATAGGATGCAAGCTGAGATTCTGATTTCATAATTTTCATTGTATAAGGTCGAAACCTGGAAGGCCTCACGGCCGGGCATGTTGAAAGAAATAATATAAATTCTATGTTGTTGATGTTAGTTGATTGTCTCATATCCATTGTGTTTTCACTTGTTTCATGTGAATTATATATTTCTTTTTTTGTGTAACTCTGAGCAAGGCTTGTTTTTTATCCAAGTGGACTCAATTCTACTTGATTCTGCTTGTATCTACCCTACCCCTGTGTCAGTATACTACTTGCATGTGCTGCACATAAGGGATTCAAACTATATCAAATGGATGTGAAATCATCTTTTTTGAATAGAATTCTTGAGGAGGAGGTCTGCATAGAACAACCAAAAGGTTTTGTTGATCCAAATCAGAAGAACATGGTATGTAGACTACACAAAGCTTTGTATGGACAGAAGCAAGCACCAAGGGAATGGTACGAAAGACTACATGCTTATCTTATCAGTATTGACTTTGTAAGAACTAGTGAAAATAATAATTTGTACATGAAAGGAGAATCTAATGATAATATTTTGATTGCTGAAATATCTATTGATGATATAATCTTTGGTGGACATGATCTGATTTACAATTTTTTTGTTGATGAAATGAGGAAGGAATTTGAGATGTTAATGTTTGGAGAGATTAAATTATTTCTAGGTTTGCAGATTATACAACAGAATGATGGGATTTTTATCACTTAATCAAAATACATTAAAGAGGTGTTAAAAAATTTTGGCATAGAAGATTCAAAACCGGTAGGAACACCGATGGTACCTGGATGTAAGTTGATAAAGGATGATGAATCTACAGAAGTAAATTAGATGTTGTACCGATCTATGATTGGAAAACTGATATATGTGGTACACAGTAGGCCTAATATTGCACATGGAGTTGGGATTGTGGCAAGATTTTCTGCCAATCCTAAAGATTCACATATGGTTGCAGTTAAAATAATTTTGAGATACTTGAAGAAGATAGAAGACTATGGTTTATGGTACACAATGGAAGGAAAATTTGAACTTCAAGTTTACACTGATGCAGATTGGGCTGAAAACATAGATGACCAGAAGAGCACAACCGATGGAGCATTCTTTTTAGGAGAAAGGATTGTGACTTGGATAAGCAAGAAACAAGCATGCATTTCTCATTCTAGTGTTGAAGCAGAGTATGTTGTTGTTGCTACAAATTGTTCAAATATTGCTTGGATTAAACAAGTGTTGGAAGGAATGAATGAGGTAATCATTGACCCGGTGATTATATATTGTGACAACACTACTGCTATAAATATTTCCAAGAATCCTATGATGCATTTGAAAACAAACCATATATCTATTAAGTATCGCTACTTAAGGGAAAAAGTTCAAGAGAAGCAAGTGAAACTGGAATTTGTAACATGTAAAGAACAAATTGTTGATATTTTTACAAAACTCTTACCAAAGGACGCATTTGAATATTTGAGGACTAGACTAGGGGTCCATTCCCTATCTATCGGTCACTAAGGTGATCAGGAGGTTGCATCAACCTATAGTTTATCAGAAGATCATTCATGTTGATGCACATAGCTCACACTTTAGTTTTTCTAAGGTTGTGAAATATTGTAGAAGATGGAATAGGAGTTTGTTTATCAGTACATGAAGGTACTTGATCTGGACCAAACAAAAGAGAATTACTTGGCTGCTGAAGAGTTGTGTTTATTTTCTTTGGCATTGTTGTCAAAGGGAGAGAAAAAGTATATGAAAAATTAGTTAGTGAGAACACAAACAGGGAGAGAGATTTCATATTGGAATATTTGTTGCTGAGAACAAAAGAATTTGAGAACTATAAAAGATCAAATCCGCAAGGAGAGTCTGCATGGAATGTTGTTTTGTTTTGTAGTGATTAAACTTATTAAATATCAAGCTGGGGAGAGCTTACTGAGCTACAACATTTAATTACATAGATGTAGAATACATGTTTGGTATGTGTATGGCATATTTACATATTGCTTGTGTTGCCATCAATGCCAAAGGGAGAGATTTATGAACTACAACTGATTGAATATCTGGATGAACTAAAGAAATAGTGATTAGAGATCACTGAGCTACTGAAGTGATATGTAAGATGATTAAATCAATCAATAAATTGTCATTGATGTCAACTAGTTTTGACAGTACTTATCATGATAGTTACAAATATCTGAACATCTGTTGAAGGAAGAAAAGATGAAGAACTAAGATATCTAAAGATGAAGAACTGAGATATCTACATAAGGAAAAGATGGATATGACAGATAAGGATAAGGTAAACATTGGGTAACTTATTGATGAGTCTTTGGCTTTATATTGTTGACTTGAGCATGTTACATTAATCTATTATGAAGAAGAGATTTGAATTTGAACAAGTCAATGTGGTTGGTAATTGAAGACTTATGTATACACTGAGCCAGTGCAGTGTATTCTGAGTGACGGTAATAATCAAGTTAGTTATGACCAACGCATTTCAGTATTAACTGAGTATGGATGAAAACATTAAATCCTAAGAATAGCCGACTGAAATTGATGAGCTTGAAATTGTTATGATTTTGAGATTAATGATGAAGTTAGTTATGAGATATATGAGTTTCATTGTTGAAACATGCCAGACCAAAGGAGACTGCAGAGATTTCACGTGAAGATTTTATTCATGCATGCCTGATCAAACTAGTTACAGAAAGAACCGAGTTGCGGACATTACTAAGCGTCAAAGAACTATTTACCAAGTGAAAGTAAGTTGAGAAATATTGAGGAAGTGAATTAATTAATGATCAGAGGATTTTATGAGCATAGCATAGATCTAAATATTTTCAATTGAGTTGTATTTGAATCAGATCAGTACTGTATCAGTTTAACCATTGATTCATAAAATCTCTTAACCAAGTGGACTTGACAATCTTATTGTACTATCCTATGACATTCATTGAATGTAAAGTGTTATCTTGTTGACCCCATAGTGAATGTTGGTCAAAAGTTAACTGTTAGTGATAAATCCTCTAACCAGGTCACACCTAACAGTGTGCATTGTAACCTTTAACAAGGTTGGCTCTTTATTGAGCTCACTTCAGAAGAGTGAATCATTTTGGGTTACAGGTCCCAAGTGGTTTTTCCCTTAGCAGGGTTTCCACATCAAATCATTGTGTTATTTTTTATGATTTTTTTGCTATCATACTTTACATACTGCATAGTTGATTTAGTCGGTAATCATAGTTTGGATAATTACTGCTAATCGGTAAAGTGGACAGATAGATTGATATTTTATATTACCGAGCTGCATAAATTATTGAAATTGTTTTGTAAGGTACATCTGGGAGTTTGGGACTATAGGATAATGATCTAACTGATTCACCCCCCCTCTCAGTTATTCTAACAAAACCATCAGGGCCTAGAGCTTTGTCCAACGCCATGGAAAAAACTACAATATGCAATTCCTTCAAGGAGAATGGTTGTAATAAGTAATCATTGTCAACTTGAGAGATAAGGTTTGGAATAGAATCTAAAAGGAATTTGATGTTGTCAGTACTTGTTGATGAAGAGTTTACTTGGGACAACAAATTTTTGAAGAATAATACCCCTTCCTCCTGAATCTTCTCTGCATTAGTTATAGAAGCACCCGAACTAAAAGACTTAATATTGGAAATTGAAGAGGCGACTCTTTTAATTTAGCTGAAGAATGGAAATACTTTTTATTTTTATCCCCATCTTTCAAGTAGAGTTCTCAATACTTTTGTCTCGAATAAATTTCCTCCCTAGACAAAGGAGTTCCCAATAAGATTGAAGAGACCTTTGTTTCTCAAGGATAGAAGAGTCTACACCAAATTTCATAACATGATCATTAATAGATGCCAGCTTCTCTTCAACCAAAGCTTTCTCATGAAAAACATTCTTAAAGACTTCTTTATTCCATATAATAATCTTAGATTTAGCAAATTGCAACTTCTTATAAAACTGAAACATTCTAGTACCTTTACAATATGGGGAAGAAATCCACCATTGTTGAAGAAGAGAGAGGAAGTGAGGATGAGTAAACCACATCTACTCAAATTTAAAAGAGGGCCTACGAATGAATTCAACATCCTTATTCATGCCCTTACCCCCCTCAAATTATGCCCTACAACTTATCATAGAGGGGGTTAGTCTAATCTGTTCTTCTCATTAACCAAAATATTAGATTGGTATCGTCGTCATTTCAATAAATATAGCTAGCTCTAATAATGGTCACTCACTAGCGCATGCCCATTATTTTTTGAGTAGGACGAGCGGTTCCCATTCCCATGAACAGTCGACTGGAACTGGTTCAAATGCCTCCCCTATGTATGGATGGCCCATCATGGGAGCATGCAAGTGACTCCCCGGATGTACCTTAATCCAGGTGGATCTTCATTCATATGTACCTTCATTTGCACCAAGCGCAGTTCGAAAGAAAGTTTACCTTTAATCATTTGATCTCATAGAGGTAATTAGTTAGGCCCACCCTAAGTAACTAGACCCACAACTAGAGAGTCGGAGACACCATAGGCACGGGCAGCCAAAGGTAGCAGCAAAGTAAGTTGCATTTGAACCAATTGATCCATAGCCAGTTATCCATTATAGTCCAATAGATATGGATTTTTTGGCACCAGAAGTACTCTATATCCTCCAGCATAGAATAGTACCCATATCAAAGTGTTGGAGCCTAAGATCATGAGAAATGAGGAACCTATCAAGCTTGAAGCAATCGTCGAATGTGATCTCCTATTGGTCCAAGTAAATTATCCATTAGTAGGAAAAACATCAAATAAAGCATTATCTGAGATGAATAACGAGAATTCATCAATTACTCTTTGTGCAAATGGATTCCCACCTTATCTCTCATCATGAGAGGCAATTGCATTAAAATCACCTCCCAAAATAATAAAAGAATCCTCATATTGTTGAATAAGACCATAAAGCCTCATCTGAAGATTAAGTTTATCACATGGAGCAACCAGACCATAAACATTAAGGAGTATAAACTTGAGATCATACCAGCAAAAACTCAAAAGTTTCCAATTGGACTCATGCAGAATAATTTTCCCTTTAATGGATTTAGGATTCCATAATGTTAACAAGCCACCTGATGCCCCAAGGAGGGAACATGAGTAAATTGCCAGAAGGACCAATTATAAAAATACTTATTATAAGATTTCAAAGATAATTTAGTCTCTTGAATGATAATAATATCAGCCTGGGAAGAATCTAAGAATTTTTTGATTCTTCCCCTTTTGTCAGGGGCATTCAAGCCCCTGACATTCCAAGATATAATTTTCATGAGCATCTAGGAGAGCGAGAATCCCTCTTGGTCTTTACTTGGGAAGAAAATTTATCCATAATGGTGGACTGAATACCAGCATCAATCTCTTCTTTAATCTTGACAGCCAATAGCTTACAACCCCTTTTTTAGGAGTTTTAGTACCAAACACAAGAGATGAAGTAGAAGGAAACTGCTCTAGAGTTAATTTCTAAGAGAAATCAAAGTCCAAAGACTCCTTCTAAAAGGAATTAGTAACCTCCTGAGATTCTGAGGCCGAAAAAAGAGGAGGAAGTTCTTCAAGTGCAATCTCATCAATCAGATTGGAAGCCACGGAGACTAAAAGATCATTAGCCATTAAATGAAGCTCATCATCATTCAAAAAAGAGGAAGACAAAGGTTTGGCCAAAGGTAAAAAAGGTTGATCACCAAACATCAAATTACGAATAATATAATTATTGCTAGGAAGAACATAGGTAGGAACTAAGGATAGATTAAAAAAATGTAAAGATTTCAGAATACAAAGAGGAAGATCCAACTACAAAGATGAGAACGAAGTATAGGGGGATAAAGTGCAACAGAAACCCCTAGACTTAAGAAGGAAATCCAACTTAGTCAAAGTAACATATTTGTATTTCAAATTAAAAAGTAGAGAATGAATCATCGATGACATATTAACCTAGACATTGAATAAGAAGGCAAATTTTAGAACATAATCATGGAAACTTTGAACAACCTCATTAAAATTTATAACAAAGGGGCCCTGCACATGCAGATCCCAAGATGGAAGCAAATCATAAGAACTATCAGGATTTAAGTTAGAGGCTTTAGCAGGAGGAACAAAGGAAGAATTATCCTTAACAGTTTTAGCAAAGAGAGGATAGTCAATAAAATTTGAAGAATGATTAGGACATACCACTATCGACTTAACTGAAGATCCTTGGCATTGAGTGTTAAAATGCCCCAGAAGATTAGAATGTAAATCTATAGTAACAGGATCAAGAATACAGATCTTTTGAGACCAATTCCCATACTTAGAGATAATTGAAATGGATGACAGAACTGACTTTGACAAATTTATTAATAAACAAACCCTAACCGGAAGATGAACCAATTCAAACAGAATAAGATCATGTCGAATAAAGATACCCAACTTATTAGCTAAAATTTCAACAATATCTAGATCCTTGTATTATAAGGGCAATCCTGGCAATGAAATCTAAATCAACATAAACAGAACAGGAGTAGAGCTAGGTTGAAAGTGCGGAACCCAGGCTATAGTGTAAATGGCAATACCTCTACAGAACCAACCCTTAAAGCTATGCACAAAGTTCCTATCTTTAACCGACTCGAAGATAGTAGTAAAAAATAAGGAATCTTCATCAGAAAGGAAGAGATCTGTCAAACCTGGGCATGCTCGCATGCCCATGCTAAAAAAGCCAGAAAAGAGATCGGAGAATTAAGCTTACCAATAAGGGCATTAGTCCGCAACAAAGTAACAGTATCTTGAATCATATAATCAAGGAGAATGACCCTATTTCTATAATTAATAAACTTCTTAAGATAAAATAAAATAATTCTTGACTAAAAATCAAAATTTATGCATTTATGTATATAAGAATAAATAAAATAATATAATTTTTAATTAAATAAAACAACTTTTATACAATATATTTTATACTTTAATTTTAATTACTAATTATTTTCCTCAAACATTTAAATTTTTAAAAATAATTTTTTTTAATTAAAAATACCTAATTTATATTAATAATTTTTTTTAATAAGGAATATATATTAAATTATTAATCAATATATTTTTTTATAATATACATACATAAAACTATATCTGCATTAAATAAAAATAAAATAAACTACATTTTAATTAAGATTCTCTAATTAAATTATAATCAAAACTTGCCTTGGTTTGAATTTTTTTAAAATATAAATATAAAATATTTATTTCAATCTAAATATATACTTAATATTGGACGAGACAGCTAAGCTCTATCTAAAATATATGAAAACAGAGAAAGAAAAAAAAATCAAACTTTTTTTTTCAGATTTGCAAAAATACAGTGATTTTTTTTGCAAATTTTTTGTGGTTTTCGATCACAAAATATGCAGATCATAAAAAACAGATGCTAAAAATCTCAAAAAATCTGTTGTATTTTCCATTTTTCAAAATTTGATTAAAGGTACATTTTAGATGGAGCTTAGCCGATGCCTCAATATTTGCAATGTTACAACTAAACGGAACAATCTTCTTGAATACCAAATCTGCTACAGGAAGATAATTTTGATGCGTAAGATAATTTTGATGCGGGAATTCTGAGCTTTGATTTTATTCCAGTCTTCTCCACCTTCTTTTAACCTCTCTTCTAACTCACCACTTGCCTCAGAAACTTGTATCTTCTTTATCTCGTCAACCGCTCCAATCCCTCTGGAATTCTCTTCACCTGTGGACAATTCTTTATTATTAGTAATTCCAGACGTTGCATGGCTTCATCTTCCAATGTCGGCAACTCTTCCAAAAGAGGGAAGTTTTCAATCTGCAGCTTAACTAGCTTCGGAAATCCCCCAGTCCCTCCAAACTCCTTTGGCAATTCTCTGCATTTCGAATCATACCCCAACAATAATGTTTGTAAGTGGGGCATCTTTTGGAGTGATGGATAATCACTGCAGCTCCGCAAGGCAAGTGCTGTCAGATTTTCCATCGCACATATCCAACTGGGCACAGAGAAATGAGAGATTTCAAGTGTTTGAAGACCTTTCATTTTATTTATTTTCTCTGGAAATGTTGGGAGAGTTGCTGCAGGAATGCCATTGTGTACTGCAAGACTTTTGATTTTCGCCAGACTCTCAAGGATTCCATCTTCTACACTTGCCAAAGCTCGTTCATCTCGTAAACTGAAACGTATTTCTTCCAGATTTATCAAATTCCCAACATCTTTAACGGTTAGGAATTTATTCTCTTCAATAGACAATGGGAAGCAACCTGATCTCAGTGTCCTCAGACACAAGAGCTGTGATATTCCCTTGGGCACATGATTTTTAACAAGCTCATGTGAGCAGCACTCTACATTGAGATGGGAAAGAAACTTGAGCTCCCCTATCCAATCAGGTAGACGTCTTAGGGCTTTACAATAGGAAACATCAAGGAACTGAAGACTCTTTAGTCTTCTTACACACTTGGGCACCTCGCTGATCTGTGTGTAAGACAAATTCAAAGCCTTAAGAAGTTTCAACTTCCCAACACATTTTGGCAAGGCGGAGATGGCAGTGCGGCTCAAATCAATAACCCGGAGTAGTCTGACATGATCAAGCATTTTTTCTGGAATACTTGTAATGCCAGGATTCTGAGATAATGACAGTGTGCGAAGAAATCGCTGACAAAGAAGAGGCCTTTCTGAAATTACTCTAGCATCTAAATCCTTTCTAGCTAGTAATAACCTGCGGCAACTTGTTTCTTTCAAAGGAAGATCAAATTCACACCCATGTTCTTTGCATATATTTACAGCCAACTCAAGGAACAAGTCATGTACAGTGTAACAACTTACACCTCTGTTTACTTCCAGCAAACATAAATTTTCAAGCTGATGCAAATAATTTAGCCCAACATCCCATTGTTCTGTGTCTTCCTCTTGGGGAATACATCCTTCTGCTATCCACAAATATATTACATAATCCTGGTAGATAGCTCTTTCAATTTTAAAAGTAGAAAATGAAATATGCGTGTCCTCTGGAAAGAAGGAAAAATAAGCAAAGCAAGTTTTCAAACTAGGAGGAAGAGAATCATAACTCAGTTTTAAAATTTTCATGATGGAGTCCTCTGCTTTTCCAATCTTTCTTAACTGCCCCAACTTTAACTCCCAATCTGAAGCGAGGATAGACTTGGCCAAGGATGCCCCAACTGTCTTTACAACCAGTGGCAACCTCCCACATTCTCCTACAATTTGATAAGCCAACCTTTCCAGCTGCTCAGGCGGCCTATTACAGTCACGATCCGGGAAGGCATACTGACAAAATAGATTGCAACTTTCACCATCTGAGAGATGTTGCATCTCATAGATATGGGCATTCACCTTCTCAGCAACATCTCTATTTCTGGTGGTAACCACTATTTTACACTGCCTATTACGCCCAGTGGGAAGCCCAAGCCCTGATATCAAATTATCTTCTACACTGCTACTCCACACATCATCTAGAACAATCAAACATCTTTTGCCCTCTAGCCTGTCCGTTACACCACTATCTAGTTGCAAACTAATTTGGGAGGCTAGATCACATTGCAAACTTCCAAGAGAAAAAGTCTGTGAAACAGAAATCCAGGCAGAACAGTCATACCTATGTTTTGTTCCGTCGAAGATGTGCTGCACAAGGAATGTTTTACCCAGGCCGCCCATTCCCAAGACGGCAACAACTCCCACAGAGGGATTCTCTAACAATCTCTGAATTTCATCGACCTTGTAGTCAATAGCCACTGCTGGTGAATCTCTCTCGAAGATAGTCGACCATCTTCTCAAATCTCCTCCTCTTGTTGAAGGCTGAGTCAAATGGGTCACATCGTGAAAAAGCTTGAGCCGCTGCGCCTCTTCAATGGCAGAGCGGATCCTTTCCTTCAGCTCTCTAATCCTCATCCCCATCTTATACCGAAAGACCAAATTAATAGAACTATAAAAATGTTCAACAGCACACTCATCAATAATATCTTCTGCATCAAAAGCAATATTCCTTACTTGAGCCAGCCATTTTTTCACAGGCTCAGTGTGCCCAGTTAGCTGATCTGCAGCTTGCAGAGAAGAACATATCTGGCTGAGCTGCTCCTCCAACCATATAAAGTCACTTTTGAAGTTGAATAGTAGAGATGCCTCATTCAATGTCTCATTCAATGCCATCTCGCCAAGCTTTCCCATGACACCATTGGCAAACGCAAGAGCAAGTCCAGTTGCCATCTTTGATTTGATTTGTTGCAGAACGCAGAAGAATTGAGTAGCAAAGCAATTAAAACTTTGGTTGAATGTTAGGATTACAAGCCTGCAACTCAGAATTTATAACTAAAGGAGGCTTCTGGAGCAATACAATGGTATACAGATATCAATAATTATCAATTAATAAAAGCGAACTCACCATTGGTTTGATAAACGTAAAAGACAAAAGCAGAGCAAGTGGGATACATATGGGAGAATTTATAATAAGGAGAGCAGGTAAGACAAAGTCAAAGAAATAAATAAATAAATAATCTCCAGGTTGGACCATAGTGAAATGAGATATTTCTTTAAAATTTCTTGAAAAATGGTCGAAGAAGGGGAAGAATAAAGCAAATGATATCCAGGCTGGTTGAGAAGGAAATATTTAAAGTAAGAATAAATTAATTGAAGTCAATGAAAGAATGGTTAGCCAAGTTTGAACCGTTCCCGCAGTGGAGTTATATTTTGGATACTCAATGCTGAAATCATTAGCTTGACCAAGTATTTTTAATATATTCCAATTCCTTGTGTGCATCTTGGCCAGTGCACATTCCGATAAGCATTGCTTACTCTCTACAGAGTATGTATCTTTGAAAGAGATTCATGTCAAGCTTTCAACTTTCAAGTGTTTCTGTGAAAATAGAATTTTTATTTTGCTTGAAGCGTCCCTTGGAAAGTTCCTTCAAGACGTTTAATTTCCCTAAAAGGCTCAAACCAGATGCAAACTTGAAAATGCTACATAATACCAATGCATTAGAACGAGATTCTTGATGTTACACACGGAGTTTAAGAATGCTTTATATACAGAACATGAATAAACATTTGTCATGCTCCAAATACCAAATTAGGACACTATCCATAAATTCGAACATTGACAAACATCATATATTAAGCACCCTAAATTCAAACAATCTGCACCGCTTGCAGCGTTGTTGAAGTTTATTAAGTTCAATTTATTTCCCATATAAATAACTTCAAAGAATTCTCTCTAATTGAACAATTTAAAGCTGATAAAATGCTCTCATGGCTGATTATTGTTTAATTATGCTTGTAAAAGGGAGAGGAAAAAGTAAAACAAAGTTACAACATTTTTAGCGGCAAATGCAAGGATTAGATGGTGGATGTAAAGATACTTTAAAAGTAACTGCTAATCTAAGTCCGTTTGGTTGTTGGAATTGATCTGGAATTGAAAAATAGAAATTGGTTTCCCTTTTCAAAATTGAATTCTCAATTTAATTTCATATAAATACATTAATACCAATTCATTTCAACAATTACCATTATAAAAACTAACTCGTCATTGAATTAGTACTAGAAAACCAAGAATAAAAAGCAAATTGGTTTAACTGAATATGCTCCTGATATTATTAGCAAGATTGGGATGAGGTTTGAGTATACCGAATCCCAAATTCCATCACATGCATTTCAGCAGTCAAGAATAATAGAAGAGAGTTTATTACTACAAAGAATCTTCCAGGAATTTTAAAATGTTCAGGCTAAGCCAGGCACTACCCTAAAGAGTATACTGCATACATATATCCATCTATAACAATGGAACAATACTTACAGGGCATCTCACCACTATGGTAGGTTGACAGGAGCATTGTTCTCAACAGGTAATATAACTGCATCCGAATGGATCTCCCAGTAAATCATTTAAAATGTTGAATGAGGGAAAATGCCTAGATCAATAATGCTCTACAGCTAGTTGTTGAGGGAAATAGAGAGAAGATTGCTCAGTCTAAAGATGTTCAAGCCTCTATCAAGAACCCTGATAATGAAAGTAAGACTTACAAGTTGAGTTCCAATTTCTTTAAGGGTAAAGTTCCTACTTTTGTTGCGACTCCCAGAGATTCTTGCTCATATGAGGTTCCTGGCGTTAGCTAATCTCCATACAGTATGTATTAAAAGATAATTAAAGGATAAAGGAAGTTTTACGTCATTTTTTACATATTTTTTTTGTGGTTTTACAGCACATGGATGCAGATCATGAAGATCATATGCAGAAATTTTCGCGAAATTTCATTATATTTTCTACTTTTCAAAAGTACATACAGATGTTTGAAGAGACTTTGTCAGCACAGACCAAGAAGACTCAGCCAACCATGTACCGACCCAGCAACCCATGCCATTCGTGTTATT
This sequence comes from Chamaecyparis obtusa, assembly GCA_027943335.1. Lineage (NCBI taxonomy): Eukaryota > Viridiplantae > Streptophyta > Pinopsida > Cupressales > Cupressaceae > Chamaecyparis > Chamaecyparis obtusa. The sequence goes on along the minus strand of BSBK01002889.1, from coordinate 701,672 downwards.
CTTGTTGTAATCTCTCACATCAACTATTAATATTTCAGCTACCTCTATTTAAAGTAGACTTATCATTTAAAATGTTTTTGTCTATAAATTGGTGGAGTTGGAGATACAGAGCTCGTTTTGATGAGTTTCTCATCTGTGCATGATTTCTTTCATGGTATCAGAGCTCATTTTATAGGTTTGGACATGATTCTTTTCACGAGGTTTGGAATTATGTTATTGAAAATCATTTGTTGCAGGAAACCAGAGAATGAAATTATCTTTATCTGAGTACATGATTGCTTGAAAGATTGAGAGATTTTGAAGCTAGTTGAGCAGCAGCACACAATGGGTATAAATTCAAGAGAGTTGAAACGAATGGTGTTGATAGGGATGTGGTGCTCTCAGGCCCTTCATTAAAGCAGTTCTACAGATGTTAGAAGGGACAATTGAGATTCCCGTGCCTCCAGGGTTTTCTTTCACAGGTTTCTATATCGATCAATATTTAGTTCTAAAATACTCTTTTAAAACAGCTCTAATGAATCTGCATTATACCGATAGGATCAGGTAATACATTGTAATTTCTGATATGATCAGGTAAGATGTGTAGAAAAGCAATATATTTCTTTTCGGTTATTAATAGGTTTAAAGAAAATAAAAAATATGTCTTAATGGTGAAAGATCCTGAAAGATCCAGAAGATTTTGAAGAGGCTGATGAGTCTGATGAGTGTGTGAGATCAGAAGTGTCAGCCAGATTGTTGTTGGAATGCTCTATTTTGCAGCTAAATCTATGTTATTTTTGTTGTAATAATGAAGTGCTCCAATTGGCAGAGTTCTCTGCTCTAATTTGATAAGTATTGTCTAAAAAGTTCTGTTTATTGATCAAGTTTTAGAAAACTTGGCAAGGAAGAAATGTTTTTCATTCTTAAATGGATTCACTGGTTACAATCATATTAGGATTACTCCAGAGGACCAAGACAATAAAAAATTCACATGTCCACGGGGAACCTTTGCTTATTATGTCCTACATTTTCATCTATGCAATGCACTAGCCACATTTCAAAGAGTTGTCATTAGCATCCTTTCAAATATTCCTCTGAATGTATAGAAATTTATATGGATAACTTCACTTCACTTCCTATGGTTCAACATTTGAAGAGGCATACACTAACTTAGAGAAAGTTTTACAGAAATGCCAAGACCATAGCCTATCTTTGAATAGTGAAAAGTTCTACATAATGATGGAAGAGGGGGTAGTCTTAGGACATTTTATTTATGTAACAGGAATCCAAGTGGACTTATCCAAAATTGAAGTATTTCTAACCTTACTATACCTATAAAATAGAAAGATGTCAAAAGTTTCTTAGGACATGCAAGCTACTATAGATAGTTCATCGAGGACCTTAGTCAAATTGCAACACCTTTGTACAGTCTCCTAAATAAATAAGTTGAGTTTGAGTGGACAATAGATTATGGAAAATCATTTGAAATCCTCAAAGTATCGCTCACACAAGCTCCTTTGTTAAGGGGTCCTAATTGGGCATTACCATTTCATATCCATATAGATTCTTTAGATTATGTCATGGGAGAAGTCCTAGGCTAAAAAGAAGGATCACTTGATCATGCCATTTATTATGTTAATAAAAATCTCCAAGGAGATGAATTCAATTATACTGTCACAGAGAAAGAAATGTTAGCAGTCATATATGCACTCAACAATTTCAAACACTACATTATAGGATATAAGATCTTCATTCACACAGACCATGAAGCTATCAAATATATCATGAACAAGTCTTCTATTATAGGAAGACTAACATGATAGTTACTAATAATGGAAGAATTTGAAATCACCATAGTTGACAATCCTGGAAAAGCTAACGTGGTGGTAGATTTTCTATCTCATCTACAAGTGCAAGATGATCCTGCAGCAATCAAAGATAGTTTCCCAGATGAAGACTTGCTCTCTATTTCTACTCACAATCCCCGGTATGTAAACATAGCTAATTATTTGGTTGTTAGTAAGACTCTTTCACACTTCTCACCTAAGGAGAAAAGATTGCTTGTTGAAAAAAGTTTAAACTTCTCATCGATAGCAAAATGTCTCTTCTGTATTGGCCCAGATCAAATTATGATACGGTGTGTCAGAGAAGATAAGACATATGACATATTATATGCATGTCATGATGAACCTTGTGGTGGACACTTTGCAGCTAAAATAATAGCTATGAAAGTTTTAAATATAGGGTATTATTGGCCAACTTTGCATAAATATGCACCAAGGTATACAAAAAAATGTGATAGGTGCCAAAGAATGGGAAGGCCAACTAAGTCATATGAGATGCCTCTATTTCCTCAAGTAGTAATCACTCCATTTGACAAATGGGGACTATATTCTGTAGAACCCACTGAGCCTTCATGTAATGAAAAATATTACATCTTAGGATGCATAGATTGTGTAACAAAGTGGGTTGAAGCCAAACCAATGAAGCATGTCAGGGACAACAAAGTTGTTGAATTCCTCTATGAAGATATATTTACAAGGTATGGAGTCCCCAGGGAGATAGTCACTAATCAAGGAGCACAATTCAATTCTACACTCATTACAGCTCTAGTCAATGAGTATAATATCAGGCATAGGAAATCTTCATCTTACCACTCACAAGCTAATGCCCATTTAGAAATAACAAATAGGGAAATAAAGTCTATTCTGACTAAGATAGTTGCACTCCACAAGTGATATTGGGATAATAGGCTATAGGAAGCCATTTGGTCATACAGAACAACATGGAAAACTATATTGGTTTTACACCATTTGAACTAGTTTATGGAAAAGCATCAGTTATGCCAATTGAATTTGAATACAAGACACTCCAAATAGCTCTCAGCTTAGATATTGATCTAACCATAGCATATAAGGCAAGGATCCTACAGCTTAATACCTTGGATGAATTCAGGAAATCTACACTACACAATACGGAAATCATCCAAAGTCAAAGAAAACAATGGCACAACAAGTACATAAGAGACAATAAATTACAACTAGGTGATTGGGCCCTTTTGTTTGACTCTAGGTATTGAGATAATCTAGTCAAATTCTAAACACGATGGTTAGGTTCATATAAAATCAGCAAAGTGTATGGCAATGGAGTTGTTCAGCTAACAAGCATAGATCCAGTACGCTTCAAATTGCTTATTAATGGACACCGTTTGAATTTGTATCACAAACCTACAAACAAGGTGGAGTTCTTGCAACAATTCAAGGTAAGTCAATCACAACTCCTACAGTCGAAGATGTGGGATCTAGTATCCCATCTTCTTCCCCTTAATCAACACTTTTTCAAATGTTCATAATAAATATTTTTGCCTTTGGTAGATACTTTTCTCCATAATAAATATCCACTCCTTCGTATCATTCTTATTCTTCCACATCATCCACTCACCTCAACATTTTCAAATCACTTCTAATCACTACATGCAAATACTGGTAGTTCACTTTATAAACATGTGAGTAATAGGTACATGTACAATATGCAATCATTAATTTTACTTAACTTTCATTTATTTTCTTTCAGTTTGATTTTTTTGTATTTATCACATGGCTTCGTCCTATGTAGCACCATTACCAAAAGAGAGACCTATTGTTTACTTTGAGTTGAGGTGAAGTCATGCCTATGTGTTATGTCCAATCATGTTTAGTCATCATTGATGTGACATAATTTTTTTAATGGATCATCACTATTTGGAATTTTGGTGTTTCTTATTTATTAAGGAATGAGTTGATGTGACCTTTTAATTATGTGAAATCTTTTCAAAAATATTCAACAAAGTACCTTGTCGTGTCAGCTCCTCATAAAACATTCATATGCCAAATTTAGTAAGAAAGATTGGCAGTTGTAGAGTGAAATAGAAGTGGAGAAGTAATAAAGATACAAGGGTTTTGCATGAGAATTTGTCTGCTTAATAGTGTTATGACAATCGGGGGATAAGCTTTTTTTTTTGAGTCCTCCAGCTAGGTATATAAGTTTTTCTACAAGGGTTTGCAGGAAAATTAGAACTTTAGGAGAAATTGTCACCATATTCTATCATAGGTGGAGCTCTCATCCTCAATGAGCCGATTGTGCATGACGTTCTCTTGCAAGACCAAAGGTTTCGGCAGGTGTTCGAGAATTGTGGTTGGATGAATTATTTTCTTAAGCTTACCATCTATAATGATGCTATTGCCTTGACATTTCTAAGTTCTTGTAATGTCCCCATTTTTTTCAGGCTCTTGGGATTAGCCTATCATATGACCCTCGTAGGTTAATGAGGATGGACAGAGGGTCTCTTTTAGTGGGCATCTACTTCAGGGTTCAGTATGCTTTGGTTTGGCTTTCGTTTGGCGCCCTTCGAACTTCATTTGCTATATTTTTGCCACATTTACTATTTATAGTAAGCTTGATGTTGTTCGAGAAGGACCCTTTCTATTTTTGGAAAGTGCATTTGGTCACATGGGGAAATAATAGGTGTGACTCATGTTTCAGACGGCATATTAAAAGGATAAGTATTTTGGGAGTTATTATTTTGGTGGCCAAATTTTTATTAAATTATTAAATGGCTTATTATAAAGTTATAATTTAACTTTATAAATCCACTTAAGTTGAGGGTTGAGTCATCATGTGAAGGGGCCATTTATTTAATTAATTCATGGAAGCCTAAGCCAAGGTATTAATTTAAAGTATTGGAGTAAATAAATTATTAAAAGGAAAAGTATTTTTTTATCTCACATTGGTAAGAATTGTGTTTGAGCTCTCACAAGAAAGAATAAAAAGGTACTTGAGAGCTCATTATAAGATATCAATTGATCATTTGATAAAATTTGGTTGTGAAGAGGATGGCTAGGGTTTGAGGACTGATTCCTCTCTTTTGGCAATTTGAATCATCACTGATTGATGGTGAATTTTGCAAACTGAATTCTGGAAATTTACTCTGATTCTGTGGATGCAAATTCGGTGTTGTTGTATACCAAATTTGAAGAGAATTATTAAATTGTTGATGTTACAGAGGAGTTGTGTCATTATTTAGTGGTTGCGGTTACACTTGGGAGGCTACGTGATTTTCTAAGTGGTTGTGTGATACTTTAATAGGTTGTGTCACTTTACATTGTGGCTGCGTGGATCATTACAGAGGTGTGTGGTTTATTTTCAAGGCTGCGTGGAATATTCTTGGAGCTGCGTTTGGAAGTCTAGATTGGTTGCAACATTTGTGTTGCTAATGAAATGAGCTAGATACATTCCTATCTCTCTTCTATGTCGTGTGACAACCAATAGTGGTTGTGTATTCATTTGGAGGCTGTTTATAATGATATTGAAGGCTGCCTCATCTTACTGGAGGTTGTGAGTGATTTCCTTTGGCAACTAATTACCTTCAATAGTCATTTGGAACTAAGGTGCATTATTTAGAATATTAATATCAATGTAATGATTGTGTTTTGTGAGGCATTGGATAAAATATTGTATTTGTTAAACATTCAAGTGAGATAAATTTGTTGTTGTATTTATTTGAATGTTAAAAATATTATCAAAAAATATCTTATATGTTTGAAACACAAGAAAATTGCAATTTAATTTGAAGAACAAACTAGTTTATTTTAGAGAGCCAGCTGGGTTCCTTACAGTGGTATCAAAGCCAGGTTTCCTGTCATCCTGTGGGGAAAGAATTCTTTTATATTCTGATGATATTTTAAAAGTGATCAGCACTCTCTCTTTTCCTAGCTATGGACAAATACAGGAGGCCTAGTTTTGGAAGTCGACGTAGCAGTATGGAAAAAAGAGAGGAAATAAATGCCTTAGTGGAAAGTATGGAAAGACTTAGGGTGCATCAACAGAGATTGGTAGAGAGTTTGTCGGATCCAGTGACAATAGACAGGGCAGCGAGGTATATGGTCTCTGCTTTTAGGAGGTCGACATCAAGATTGCGGGGAAGAAAGCTTGAGTTTTCCCCAACATGTGCCCTTAATACAGATGTACCTATATTTAGTACGGCATCTGCTAGTCCTATCTATAGTGCTGATGATAGATTTATTTCACAAGAACATGTGGATGTTTCAGTACCATTGGTTGACAGCAGCGCTGAGCATCAATAGGCTGAGGCTCCTAGAGTAGTCGCTACGGTTTGTATAGAGGCAGTTGATGCTATAGTTATCACTGAGTGTTCAGAATCTTCCATGGAGGGAGTTGTTATTGGATATTTTTATGTCATCTATAGTAGTGTTGCTCTAGTGCAGGAGGCAACTGCTTCCTCATATGGGATCGATGCATGTATGGAGTCTCCTACTGGGGATGTTGTTGATTTGGGCATTACAACAGAGTCAGTTGATGATGGTTCATGCTCCAGCATTATTGGTGCATAGCCTAACGTTGAGTCATGTGTGCAAAGTTAGGTGTCAGCAGTTGAGATTTTAGCAGGAGATGTGGATGCAGATAGTATAGACATATTTGATGATACTTTTGAGGATGTTGTGAGCCACATTGGGGATGACACCCCTTGTGAGATGTTGGGTGATGACTGCAAGGAGTGTATGAGCTCTGACAGCTCTGAGGTGTATGATAGCAGTTGTAGTGTAGAATTTGTACAGGAGACAGTGGTCTTTTCCTATATTGAGGATGTGAGCATGGAGATATCTAGTGATGACACTCATGATGGGAGTGTTGCAATTGAGTTGGGTGACATAGATTCAAGCCATGGTGTGGTTCATTTACATGATGACATTGAGTCATGCATGCAGCCAGAGTTAGCTAAGGAGTCGCGGATAGACGATGTGGACACTAGCATCATAGATATTTCTAATGTTGAGAACGAGGATGATGGGTGTTGTAGTGTTTCTAGTTTTTTATATCAAACTTTGGGCGTGGACTCAGCGTTGTCATACGATGGTGGTGGGTTCCAGGATTCTTTGTTACAAGGACTCACAGATGAGGATGGGGAAGCATATGAGTGGCAAGAGTTTGTTACAGCTAGGGCTTCCACTTCTAGAGAGGGGGTTACTTCTTCAGTGACTCATGAGGATGATTCTTCCTACAATGAGACATGTGTGATTTATCAGACCCTGGGGGAGGACTCTAAGTTGTTAGTGAGTGAGGATGGATCTCAGGATCTGGATTGTTAGGTGGTTGTAGAAGATGAGGTAGCTGGGAATTGTGTGTAGTCAGATTCAGCAGCAGTTTCCTTGGGAATAGATGAGGATGAGTTTGATGTCTGTACTCAGTTTGTAGATGTGTACTCAAATGAAAGTACACAGAGATACAGTGATCTTGAGGGGATTTTGTTGGATGCAGCTTCCTTCCATAGTGTGGACAGTGCAATTGAGATTGTATGTAGGAGGCCCATTGTACAGAGTCATCATGTGACTAGCCAGTTGAGAGTTGGTGAGAGAGATATTACTTCTACTCTCGAGCATTTTGATGTCGCTCGTCAGCTATTGGCTATTTATAATTGGGGTGCTCCTATGACAGATGGGCACAGTGGTGGTTACCTTTCCTTTACAGAGATCCATTCTTTGTGTGAGGTTGTCATGACTTTGAGACAAGATTATTTACAAATGGTAGCCGACTGAGATCGCCTAGTTGGTTGGGAGAGTACAGCATATGAGGCACTGATGGACAAAGAGGAGGAGGTGAGTGAGCTTACTTAGGAGCTCACAATGACTTTTGAGGCCATAGAGGGCACTCAGCGGGCTCGTCAGGAGTCACAGTTTTAGTTAGAGGAGGTGATCATGGACTTGGACATTTTCGGTCCACACCAGTCCCAGACCCAGTTCGGTTGCACATTGAGGTGGTTGGTGGTGATTTTTCTTCTACGATTGGGGATGTGCGACATGATGATGTGGCAGACACATGTGTTCATGATATGGGTGCACTAGGTACGGGTGAGGTATGAGTACCAATGGAATCAAGCTCTCATGTTGATTTGCTTCCTTTTGTTGGAAGTGAATCTATTTCTTCGTCTCATATAGTTGATAGATGGGATAGTTGGTAGTGCCACATTTTCATACGGATCAGTTGTGGGTCGCAGGGGAGAAGGTTGACGCTTCTATGTATAATTTCTACTGCATCGAGTCATTCATGGATTATTTACTTGAGAGTGTAGATGTGCGAGAGGATTCATACAGAGTGTCTGAGGGTATTCTCATCTGAGGCTCTTGTGCTATTCAGAGGTTGGTAGGGAAGATTGTGGAGACCCTATCTACTATGCTTCCCCACAGGGATTTTGAGGTTGGGTTTGCTGAGAGGGTTACTCAGGATCCTAACCAACCTGCGGTTATGTGGAGTCAGAGATTGGAGCCATCTCATGATTCCCAATTGGGTAATCATGAGCCATTGACGGAGATTGGGGCTTTCTACTGGCATTATACAGTGGGGTATGCTCATCACTTTTCTTTTGACCCACAGGTAGAGGATTTGGTCTCACACAGGTGTAGACTAGCTTCAGTTTCTTACCATCCATTATGGGATAGATTAGCACCATCTTTTGTAGATGGAATTGGCAATTGTAAGTTACACAGTTTGCAGCATCGACACACCTAGGATAGTTTATCAGAGGTTGGATTTTGTGGTAGTGTCTCAGGTACCTATGGTTGTTATCATATCCACAGTGCAGTTGGGTGTGAGGTTCAGTTAGACAAGGACTTGATTTTTTACAGCGTTTATGTTTCAATTGGGTTGAGTTTCACTGAGTTGTTTCCTGCATCAAAATCTACAGTTGGTCTTTAGATGATGTTTTCAGTGATGTCAGTTATTTGGGTGTTGAGTGTAGTTTCTCAGATGCTATTGTTGGTACTTTTGATGCTAATGGTTTCTTTACAAGGGTTTTTTGATGATCGGGACATTACTCATGACCATCCTTGGGATCCAGGTGGGCGGTGATGTTGCTTTATTTTTCCTGATTGCTTGAGGACAAGCAAATCTTGGGAAGGGAGGACTGTAATGTCCCTATTTTTTTCAGGCTCTTGGGATTAGCCTATCATGTGACCCTTGTAGGTTAATGAGAATGGACAGAGGGTCTCTTTAAGTGGGCATCTACTTCAAGGTTTAGTATGTTTTGGTTTGGCTTTTGTTTGGTGCCATTCAGACTTCATTTGCTATATTTTTGCCACGTTTACTATTTATAGTAAGCTTGATGTTGTTCGAGAAGGACCCTTTCTATTTTTGGAAAGTGCATTTGGTCACATGGGGAAATAATAGGTGTGACTCCTATTTCAGATGGCATATTAAAATGATAAGTATTTTGGGAGTTATTATTATTTTGGTGGCCAAATTATTATTAAATCATTAAATGGCTTATTATAAAGATAATTTAACTTTATAATTTCACTTAAGTTGAGGGTTGAGTCATCATGGGAAGGAGCCATTTATTTAATTAATTCATGGAAGCCTAAGCCAAGGTATTAATTTAAAGTATTGGAGTAAATAAATTATTAAAAGGAAAAGTATATTTTTTATCTCACATTGGTAAGAATTATGTTTGAGCTCTCACAAGAAAGAATAAAAAATGTACTTGAGAGCTCATTCTAAGATATTGATTGATCATTTGATAAAATTTGGTTGTGAAGAGGATGGCTAGGGTTTGAGGACTAGTTCCTCTCTTTTGGCAATTTGAATCATCACTGATTGATGGTAAATTTTGCAAACTAAATTCTGGAAATTTATTATGATTCTGTGGATGCAAATTCGGTGTTGTTGTATACCAAATTTGAAGAGAATTATTAAATTGTTGATGTTACAGAGGAGTTGTGTCATTATTTAGTGGTTACTTGGGAGGCTGCGTGATTTTCTAAGTGGTTGTGTGAGACTTTAATAGGCTGTGTCACTTTACATTGTGGTTGTGTGGATCATTTCAGAGGTGTGTGGTTTACTTTCAAGGTTACGTGGAATATTCTTGGAGCTGTGTTTGGAAGTTTGGATTGGTTGCAGCATTTGTGTTGCTAATGAAATGAGCTGGATACATTCCTATCTCTCTTCTATGTCATGTGACAACCAATAGTGGTTGCGTGTTCATTTGGAGGTTGTTTATAATGATCTTGAAGGTTGTGTCATCTTGCTGGAGGTTGTGAGTGATTTCCTTTGGCAGCCAATTACCTTCAAAAGTCATTTAGAACTAAGGTGCATTATTTAGAATATTAATATCAATGTAATGATCATGTTTTGTGAGGCATTGGATAAAATATTGTATTTGTTAGACATTCAAGTGAGATAAATTTGTTGTTGTATTTATTTGAATGTTGAAAACATTATCAAAAAATATCTTATATGTTTGAAACACAAGAAAATTGTAATTTAATTTGAAGAACAAACTAGTTTATTTTAAAGAGCCGGCTGGGTTCCTTATAATTCTCTCAAAAATAATGTTGCAGATGTAAAAGGATTGAGAGTGGAACTATCAAAAGATATTTTGGCATAAGTAATTGGGTTACCCACAGAAGGGGAGAACTTTCCTGACACAAAGGATGTCAGGACAGCTAGAGCTCAATTTATCCTACATGCAGACCCTCCTCTTGACATAGACAAGAAGCAAGGAAAATAAATATTGACATTACCAATGGAGTACATCTAGATAGACACATTTATAATGAAATATCTCACATGCGAAGGGCAACAATCATATTTTCACTCACTCCACTTCAAATTTTTGAGCCACATCTAGCATACGAATAGGCTGATGAATGTTCCAAATATATTATACAACCTTCTCCTCCACAGAGCCACAAAGGTTCAAAAAGGTATGCCTAACTCTATTTCTCATCATTGTCTAATTAAGCTCATTCTTGAGAGGTCCCTAAAGGAGGTTGTCACAATGTCATGCATGGGAAGAATTTATAGCAATAAAAACATTTCATTTAGAGGATATAGGACCTAGAGGAGCTAGGTTGTTCCATAGGGTTACTACCCCTAAAGGGACATTTAAAATTAGAGAGGATACTTCACCCCCTCAGGTCCAACCTAAGGAGACCCGGGCTATAGAATAAATTCCTACAACACAGTAGAAACCAGAGGCTTAGACGGTCTATAAATAGCCCTTGAATCCTTGATCGTTACTTACCAATCAATTATTTATATCTTAATGGTATTAAATACATTGTCCTCGATATGCCTCTAAATCTTGCACGAAAATCTTTTCCCTAAATACATGCGTGTGAGAATTGAAAATTTTGTCCTTAATCTTTCACACCTGGCAGTAAATCTTTTCTATCAATAAAAAACTATCAGAAATCGGCTGTACAATTTGGGAAGTGGTGTGTGGTAGCCAAAGAATGTCATTGTCACTGACATGGCATTTAATTCTTTCCGGGTTAAGTGCTTTTAATACTCTGCAGACAACTTACCTTGATACGTGTCAACATTCTGGTGACTACCTCGACAATTCTTCTTCCTTCAAGAAATGTTGGCCGAAATTAAACCTCAGCCATTGATCTTGGATCATCAGACGGTCTGAGTTCTCAAATAATACATTTAACATAATTACAGTGGTAGTGGCAAAGATTATGCTTCCATAATATAAGGTCAAACAACCACGTCTTTAAACCATCACTTGCAAGTTGCCAATAATTTATGTATGTTAGGTATGTTAGGTTAGGCTACTTATTTCCCATCTTTTGAAAATCGCCAATAATTTATTTATTTTTCCATAATTAATGAACGATTAGCTAATACAATTATTTTTTCACCCTTCAAAAGAAAAGTATTCGCCTCAAATATTAAAATTTTTTACTTGAAAAGAAAATTATTCACCTCAAATATTATAATTTTTTACTTGAAAAGAAAATTATTCGCCTCAAATATTATAATTTTTTTTTTGAAAAGAAAATTATTCGCCTCAAATATTATAATCTTTTACTTGAAAAGAAAATTATTCACCTCAAATATTATAATTTTTTACTTGAAAAGAAAATTATTCGCCAGCAATTTATGAAATTTTCAATCCGGGGGGAAAAAATCGTCAATACAAACTATGAAAAATCATGGATTTGAAAAAAAAAATTGCGTAGATTAAAACAAATTACCCCCTAAAATAACGTACGATTCGCCAGGACTTTACACTTTTTCCTAAAAGGGGGTTTCTTAAAGTTATCCCTGCTTAGACCTCTAAAACATCTTCTGATGATATTGAAGGTTTTTCCCCAAAACCACATGATGAAACAACTCCCCAAATTTCTATAAGAACAAGACCAATCAGCAGGAAAGAAAAGGGGAAGGGTGAAGTATAATAAATAGAAGAAGTGAAAAAATAGGAGGCTATGTAAATTACCCCTTCTCCTAGAAAAAGAAAGATTGTTTCAAAAGATTCTCATGTTATCACATCTTCTGCTAAAACCCCTCCAAAGAAAGCTAAGAAACAAAGTATTCCTAGGGTTGTAGAGGAAATCCCTATTAGGAGAAGCCATGGATTAAAAGAGAAACCCCAAAAGGCAAATCATATGCGAGAAACCACTTCTGTTGTAGTGGAATCTTCTGAATCCATTAACATGGAGGGGGAGAAAAATACACAGGGAGAAGAGGAACCACATGTTCAACAAGGGGAAGATAGTTGCATGGAAGACAGTGTCCCAGGAGAGGATACTCTTCCTGAAGATGAAGATGTTCCTTTGGAGGTGGATGTACCACAAAATATTCCATTTGATGTTCCATGGGTGAGGGTGTTCCCATGGAACATGACACATTGTACAAGAAGAATTTTTTGAAGAACAACATGTTCAACTTCAAGATCTCGATGGCCTTGATCGATTGGCCACTATTGCACAACTAGCAGAAGTAAACACAGAAACCATAATAATAGTGTGGATTGTGGATCAAATTCGTAAACCATCTTTAATCTATCCCTCTGTAGAATATCAAGAGCCAAATACCCCACCTAACTTCTCCACCTGACTTGTCCACCATACTTGCTATGGGAATAAGCTTGCATAGAGATATGTTAATCCAGTGGGCCCTCAAGGAGTTAGAAAGGAAAAGATTGCAATTCAACAACTAGAGCTACAAAAGAAGGATGAGGAGATAAATAAGCTTAAGGATAGAATAACTCAGGTCACTACTTTGGTCCTTGATTTAATGAAATGTAGATCACCAACAAGGGTGTATACCCTTTATCTTAGAGAATAGTACTATAATTTAAAGTTGATGAGGGTGATCCAAGGGATGAATTCCTCAATGGAAACAGATAAATATTTTTATGATATGTTCATTAATTCTCTTGCAGCAGTTAAAAATTTATTATGTGAATTGTATATATACATAATTTTGGTTTTTCCCATGATACCAACTGGAATCCACTCCCTTACATAGTGTATATTCAGTTGAGAGCCTTTATGTCATTGATCCAGAATGATACTAGCCGTGAATTACAGGCTAGACCCTACAACCAGGAATAAATTGATTCATGCCTAGTTATCATAGCAGAATGCAAAGATGCCAAGAAGATTTATTATGACTAGTTGTGGTTGTTCACCAAGAAGAAACACAGGGCTCGAATTCAAGGACTCAGAGAGGAGGTATTCCAGGAATATGACCACATGTCAAGGCAACAGGCACAGGAATTTTTTAGGTCCATCATCCAGAGGTGGAACAATTTGACAAAAAATTTGAAGAAGATAGAACCTCACTCCCCACTATATTATATAGTTGCAGCAAGAAGAGCACCATGGCATGTTGCACTGGGGAGAACAAGGGAAGATCACTGGCTTCCTCTTAGGTTTCAACCACCATTGTTACTATGGCCACTACTAAGTATGGTAGAATATGGCAATGCACATAACATGAAGGAAGAGTTAAATAAGTGGCAGAAACTATGGGACAATAAAGGCTACCATTGGAGCTTAGCAAAAACGGGTGTAGGCAGGTCAACCCACAATAGTGGGTTACACTTTTTTGCCTGAACAGACACTGAACTCTAAATTTTGAAAAAAACTTTCACATTCGGATGCATATTGTCATTAAACCATTTGAAATCGGAAGATGAAGTAAATTAGAGTCTTTTAGGATTTTCTATCTATATTCTAAATATATTTTTTAGTTTTATTTTTAAATTTATTTGGATGGTTTTTTCTTTCTCCCACGAAAACTAGTATGTTGCTAAAATCGTCATTTTTAAAGAGTTACATTGTTTTCTTAAAGCATAACTTTTTTTCTAAAATGGATATCGATGTGATTCTTTCAAATTTAGTTTTGTAACATCCATACAGAGGGCATGCAATTGGTTTGACAACATTATCACTATTATTTCAAATTTTATTAATGTTTGAAGTTGACTAAACCGTAATTTTGACATACCTTGACTACATAGCTTATAACTTGTCACGTATTTGTCCATTTTCATTTTTATTTTATTTTTACAGAAAGAGAACTCAATACCTAGGGCATAGATATTTTTTAGAATTTTTTTTCTCTCATTTACTATTTTTCCATAAGCGTCAAACATAAAGGTAGACATATGGTGAAATATCTATGTTTAGTAAAAATAAAAATACAAAGTCATAATAAGCTAATATATATTAACATTATAATCATTGGAAACATTTTTCTCAATAGTACCTTACTACATAGATAGGTTTTTCAAATGGATTCATTTAATCTGCCAAAAGATAAAGTTGAAGTGATTTTTTGTCAACATTTTAATAGGTGCAAAGGAGACTCCATTGTAGGTATGAATGAGGAGTAAAGATGTTATATCAATGTTTTTTTTTTATCTAAGAGGTTTTGAGCTAACCATTTGTAATTAATTCCTTCAAATGGAACCTCTCAAGGCTTAAATCATCACATTTTATTAAAAATGTATTATTTCAGCAAAAATCAGCATGTCTAAAGAAGTGTAACCCACTATTGTGGGGTCACCCAGGCCAAAGTTCGACTAATGATTACATGATGAATGCCAAAGTGAGAAACTTCCCAGTTGCTAGAGGACCAACAAGAAATTAAGTTGGGGGAATGATGGGCCAAATTTATGGCCAAGATTCTACTTAAGTTTCATGTTATTTTGTGTTGGTTTCAAAGACTCTTTTTTTAGTATCATTAGGTCTAGATACTTTGAACAAGGTTGATAATATATAATGGTCAACTAGTTATGAACTTCACCTATTTTAGATGAATACTTGATGTGTTGAACTATTATTGCCTTTTTATTATTCCTATGTGAATGATTGAAGAGTAATACGTTCATGTAGCCAAGTAGCTTATCTTCATGCAACCATGTGATAAATGCATGTTTATTAGAACTAAGATTTAATAAATGAACATGATGTGGAATGAATGAATTTGCATATAGTATGCTCCTAACCCCTCACTGCAGGAACGTGTCAACAAGAAGGAACAATTCAATTGAGCTTCAGCAAGACTTTATCAACCACCTGGACCAAGTCATGCCATCATGGAGGAAGAGAGTAAATGGCAGTACGTGGGCCCAGCTAAGTCACCTAGTTTCTTGGATGAATCAATTTGGACTATTTTTATGAGCAATAAATTTAGGCATCATTTATCCTTTATTCTCTCTTGCAGTTGTGGAAGGCTAATTCTTTCTTGTTGAGAAAGTTTCTCAATGTTCCTTAATGTAATAATTGTCACCGCTTATCTTGTTGAAGTGGTCAATAGAGTTAGTTAGTTGTAATCTTCTTTAAATAAGTTGTTGAAGCCCTCTTCAAGGCTACGGATAGAAGGGTCCATTATAAGGGAGATCAACCATTAGTAAGTTGATGTAATCAATTTTCAGCAATATAGTGTTTTATTTTCTAACTATCATGTGTAAAGTGTTTTAGTTATACAAATAAAGGAGTAATGATTATTTTGATCCAATAGATTTTTAAGTAGTTTGGATTCACTCATCCAAGGTGCAGGCCCACTTGGTGAGTGAACCTTTTGGATTTTTCTTGTTTTGTTTTTTTATTAAGTAAAAACAAGTTTTGAAAGGACCCGAAACCTTGTACAAAAATATGAAAGATAAAGCAATAAAAGGCTCAGATACAACAGTGGGAACCACCAAAATAGCAAAGGGATTAACCACCAGAAAACCCCCACCAGCAGACAACAATCCGCAACAAGGGACCTTACGATTTAGATCTAGAGCCCCCCTTGCAGGACCGAAGATTCATATCCAGAGGAGGAACGGAAGGGACCTTTCTTGTTTTGTTGTTATTGTTCATATTCTTGTTCGTTCCTACAGCCAAGGCGGGCAAAGTAGTCCCTACCTAAAAATATGAACTTACTTAGTTTTCATGTTCATTTATGCTTTGGTAAATAAGGCTTAGATAGATTTAATTCTAGGCACTTACTTTCCTACAATTTTATTTCCAAGTAATAGAAGCATGAATCCAATAGATACTTAATGCATATACTTTGCATAACCATTTCAAGTCTGTGTCCCTAGGTTGACATTTAAATGAACCTTTCCATGGATAGATAGTTACTCATTAAGATATCTAGTCTTTGAGTATGGGAACTATACCTAGTTATTAATCTAATTGGGAAGGCCAACACTTGTAAAATTGACTAATTCAAATTTACAACTGTGGGAGCCATTTCTTATTGACCTACAAAATTAATCTAGATGTACAAATTTTCAACATTTGCAAAGATAATGTATCTTGATCACATCACCCCAAATTCAAATTTTGTTTTTTGGATATTAGTCATCTACCCCAATATTTTCCATTTCTTTCAAAAAATATTTCTTATATTTTTAGTTTATTCTTCATCTAAAATAAAATATAATTGACCTAGTATAGGTATCTTAAATACATCTCTATATAGAAATGACAAGAGATGTCAATCAAACTATTTTATTTATCTTAATATTTTTTTCTCAATACTAATTTTTTAATTAATTACTCTTAATTATAATTTTAAATATTTGCTATAAAAATGGAAGATTAATTGTTTTACCATATTTATTTTTATTTTATATTTATACATAGATTTAAAACTTATAATTTTGATAAGGGTATATCTTATTTTTTATGCGGGGTTTATTTTGGAAATATTATGTTTATAATTAATATTAATATTTTGACATGTAAATGATTAAAAAATAAGAATTTTTGTTAACACATTCATTACCACACTCACCATTACATTTCATCCCTTGCTACCATTATACAATGCTACACAAACGTATCTATAAATGAAAATAATCTACTTATCTATTATATTGAATAAAAAGTTATTTGCTTTTTTTAAATAATTTTTTTTATTTTTTAAATTGTAAATATTTTTATCAGTGTTAAATAACTATGTTATATTATTGATAAAAACAAAAAGTTCTATCTCTTAGAGTGGAATGTGATGCCAAAGACATTGTTGCCATCAACCTATTAAAGGGTTTCTCGATGGGGCCTGAAGCAACCTATTAAAGTCTGCCTATGGAGGGATGATGATCATCGATCTCATCTTGGGAGTTTCAATCAGTAGTGAAGGGATGCTTTATGTGCAAAGTGGAAGGCTCATGGAGGTAGGTGGGAGGATAGGTGGAAGCCCTCTAGTAGACCAGGGTGTTTTTGTCTTGGCCATAAGGAATGAAACCTTGATTTGGGGGTTTTGAATGCTTTGCTGTTATTGAGGTATTTTTTGTCCAAGGCTCTAGAAATAGCTGTGGGGATGTCTTGACCCAAGGGCATCCATATGGTAATTTTGTGCAATCTATTGGTTTTACTACTTGTGTTTCTGAAACCTCATATTCTTTGCTCCCCTCATCGTCCAAGATTCCTACCGTTTGTGGAGATGGGTTTAGATGTTTTGAGACCATTTCCTCTTTCGATGTAAGGGTTGACAATGGGATTTTCAATAATCTCACTCCCTCGAGTTTTTGGAAGGGCTTGATAAGCAGTGGTGGGTTTTTTAATTTTGGTCATTGTGGTGATGATAGTCAAGGTGTGATTTACAGTGATGCAGTGGGTAAGAAAGGCATTAAGCCCGTAGCAGGTAAGCCAATAGTTTGTCTATATGATGACATTGGGAAAGATGTGGCAAATAATGAAGATATTTTCTCTAAGATGGGCCTTATTGGAAGATTTAAGGGCTTTTTTCTAAGCCTCAATGAGTTGTACAAATGGATCTCAAAGTTTTGGAGCCTCATCTTAGAGGGGAATGTGCAAATATATCCAAGGGCCCAAGGGTTTTTTGTATTTTTTTTAACTATGTACAAGATATAAATAAAGTTTTGTGTGAGTATCAATGTTGTTGGGAGGACAAGTTCATGTTGATTTTGAAACCTTCATACCTGGCTACTGAATCTTTTTACAAAATTCTTCTTTGGGTAAGACTCCTCAACCTATTGTTGCAATATTGGTATGTCTTGTTTTGAAGCTATTAGGGATACCTTAGGTAAATTTTGGGGGGGTAGATGAGGGGTCTCTATTTTTTCTTCATACTACATATGCGTGTATTACAGTTGAGGTGGACATAAGCAAGGCTCTATCAATGGACATTTGTTTAAAATATGCAAATGGTATTTGGATGCAACCTGTTGATTACAAAGGAATTCCTTTTACATGTCGATATTATTTTTAGATAGGGCATGTGGCTGCAAATTGTACTAAAAGGAAAATCCAAAGATATGAAACTTGGTGGAAGGATGTAAATCCTTAGTTGTATTTGGTAGAAGAAAAATAGTAACAGAAGCACCAGAGATTGTTAAAGTTAAGGGAACTAAGAAAGGACGACAGGGCATGGAGCATGAAGTCTCAAATGCCACAGAAGAGGCTAAGGTAGAGATGAATAACAGTCTAGGTAATGTAGATAGTTTCTCGGCAAGGAAGAAGGATGATCATTGAATTTTCTTACAAAGCATGAATAAGGGGGAGATACATGTTTAAAATTTTGAGGTTTCAAGAGGAAATACGTAATTAAGAAAAGACAATGGTGATGCTGGTTATAGCCATGGCAACTTCGGAAGGGATTTTGGAGAGCTAGAAATGATGAGTTCTTCTAATTCAATTCAATGGTGTGATAGAAGGAAGCTACAATGTCATAACCAAAAAAACAACCCTCTATAATTTGCGGCTAGAAAAGAGGCTTTTTTTTCACCGAATTTTGGGGGAGTAATAAATTATTTTACTTGACTCTTTGCCAGTCCCCAAAACGTGCTTCACAATCAAGGAAGTGGCAGCCATATTTATGAAGGGGGAAGAATTAATATTTTGTTTTAAAAACTTTATCTACCTTCCTGACATCTTCCACCAGCGTAAATGACAGCACAATAAAGCTTGCAAGATATTTATACAAGAGGAAAAGAGACGTAATAGATGAGGATATTTATGATTAAAATATAGAAAATATTAGTGCACGGAGAGAATAAAAAGGGAAGGCAGCGCATGTAAAAGGCAGAGAAGGAGAGAGTTTTATTTTGGGAGAGAGTTTTATTCATGTAACAGACAGAGAATTTTTATTTTAAGGAAGAAGAGAGTTTTATTTAGAAGAAGAATGAGGAAGGGGGAGATAAAAAGAGGATAGAACGTTATTTTAGAGAAGGCAGCAGATTGATAAAAGAGTGGGGAAAGAATATACAAAAAGGCAAGGAGGAAAAACATGGGAGGATAGAGAGATCAAGGATAATAGAGTAGAAAGAAGAAAGCTTGGGAAAAGCCAATAAGGAATTATCAACATCAGAGAAGAATTTAAAACTTCAACATTTTTCAAAATTAAACCAGGTTCTCTTCTTTGTTAATTTCATGATATCTTTTTGTGTGGATTTACTAGTTATTAGTAAATGCAGATTGTGAAATGTCTGGAATTTGTTTCATATATTATGGCCATTATTATCAAAATATCCGGTGTGGAAGTTGTTTATATACAAGTTTTATTTTCAGTATTATTCTCTGATTCCTTTTAGCAGTTTTGCCTTTGAAACTTTGTAGTTTATGAACTGTGAGGAAAACATAAATATTCTTTATTTACACTATATCTAAAATTGGGTAAATATATGTATATTTTCATGTTGTTTTGAGGTAGAAATCAATTTCTAAAAAAAGATGAACCATGCTGATTTTATTTTAAGAAAGGATGAACTAGGATTTCAAGTTGTCTTTGTGAATAATCCTTTTTGAAAAGGTTAAATCATAACCTTAATTATTACGGGGATAATTTATCATCTTAAGGGAGATATTATTGGCTAAATTAGAACAGCATAGAACTTCACTCTTTCAAGCTTTAAACATGGTTTATAAGTGGGAGCTACCCACCTGGTTGAATAAAATCCAGCTGATTAAGATTACCTTAGAAGGATTTCGATAAAATGTTATTGATTATGAATACCTATGAAATTTAGGCCAAGTTAGTTATGCTTTTGCAACCTATCATTTACAATTTTGACTATGGTTAATACATCAAGGAAGGACTATGCCTATGTGTAGGCTTATTTTCATTATCTTTACATTGAGTGCTTATGAGTAGATAAATACTAAGTATGACTAAATGATTCTATGAATATAAGACCATATCTAAATTATTACAAAGTACATACTATTAAAGAGTATGATTACTTGGAATACTAGATAAAATAATAAAGAAATGGTGTTTGCATGTGCTGAAGTATGCAAGAAGGTTTATTTGTGTTTCTCCGTGCTTAAAGAAATAAAAGATCCTATAAAGAAACTTATATTTATTATGTAATTATATTACCTATTGAGAACCAAGAGGATGGAATGTTCGTTAACCTGGTGTTTAAATTGGAACTAAGTATGTGTTCTTCTATATTGGTTGGATACAAAATAAAAGATATTTTCAGAAAGAATTGATGTTTCTAGTTTTAATATATCAGAATGATGCATATGGTTTTCTCCGTGTACTATGATGAAGTCAAGTTATAAATATCATTTGAACTAAAAGAGATAATGGCGGAAATGTATGAGCTTGACATATTTTTGATAGTTAGGAAAACAATGTTGTTATGTTCCTTTATGTATGTCTAATGCACTCATGAAACATGATATACTATGTATTAAAGGAGAATCTTTGCACAATCTTTTCCATATGTATGAAATGGAAGTAGATATACAAGGTTTGTGTTTTGGAAGACCATGACATGTTATATTGGAACTTGATTGTGGATGTATCAAGTAGCTCACATATTTCATTACTCCTTAGTTTTACTTTATTAGATTACTTCTAGTTGGGCTGGGTATCTTTCATGTCAAGAAAGATTTCGGGGAAGCGTTAATGCTTCGTGGTAGGGTGGAAACGCACTCCCACAATATTCTCGCCCTTGCTGACTTTTGTAACAGGTTTCTGAAGTTTCTTACAGGAAGGACTTTCCATTTCGTAATCGACATTGTGGTATTTGGTAAATTTTGTTATTTACTTATGTCGTTAATATGGAAGTACATATTTTGATCTAATTATTATCATTTACTGATGTAATTCGACAGATGGTCGACTTTCTGTGTTATTGTTTGGACAAAGGTATGATTTATCTTTTCAACAGTAATGGTCGTAATAGTACTTTTATTCATTTATTATCAGCAATATATTTGTATCTAGTCAACTTGTGCATTCGACCTTTGATTGGTTGATCGACTTCTTGTCTTTATATGAAATTTGTTGATGTGGCCTTGTGTTGAAAGTTCAGTCTTTACATATGGTATCAAAGCACTGGGTTCCATACTAGGGCCTTGAGTTCGCTATGTTTAGTTGCGAACCCTTAGTCGCATAAATTGTGAGTTAATTAATTCTTAGTCTATGAACGTAAATTTGGTTCCCTGGATTGAATAGAATGATTTTTCAATTTCAGATTATCTTGATAGAAAAAGGATAGGATGATCCTTGTTTTGTGGAAATAGACACATTAGGAACAATATTTCTTATGTGAGTGAAATTTTCTGAATGTCCCAAGTTGTTCTTGGAACTATGAAATTTTGAAACAGTTATGAGAGCTTGACAACTATCCACCTTTGAGTGGTGTGATTGTTTTTCTATTTCATATTGCAAAAATGTTACAAACATGTAAAAAAAAATTATGAGGTACTTTGTGTGTGGGATACACTTAAAATTTAATGTTTTTCTTTCCTCTACATTAGAGTAGCAAAGAAAGAAGATACAATTCTATGAGATACTATGTAGTGAAAGAATGATGATAATAAAATGAAGGTATGAAAGTTTGCCAAAATGTAGGACTTGGATTTTGATAAATGATAGAAATATGTATTATTGTAAGGTATATTCACAAGTATTATGAAAGGATTTAATACTAGAATCTTATGAAATTTTTGAGGAAGAAGAATTCAATATGTTTTATATGAAACATAAATTCATAGAAAATTTGTGAAAGTATATTTATGTCTTACCTTTCATGGCATGAGATTTCAAAAGAAAAGAGGGAATTAACAATTCATGTCAGTTGGTTTTAATGAAAAGGAAAATATTGTTTAAGGCAATTGAATGTGTTATTGCATGATGATGTAAAGTTTGAGATTTATGATCTTGAAGTATGGTCATGTTGTGTAGTGTACCTTGGACGCAAGGTGGCGTGTAGCTTTTACTCCCTTCTTGTGGCTAGTGTTAGTCACTCTGTAATGTGATTTGGTTTCAATTTATTTTTTTATTTTGAACTTAATGAACTTTGGAAGTGGTGAAGGACTACCTTGGAATTTTTAAGTTTCTTTTGTGACCATCTAGCCACCAATTCTGAGTTTTTCAATCAATTGAGATTTTGGTTCACACTTCTGTTTGATTCTTCTTACTTGATCCTTGAGATTTTGAAATTAAAATTTGTGAACTTTGAAGATTGTGATTCTTATGATCTTATGGTGGCTAGAATGCATTTTATGCTGCTAGTCCTGTAATGTGAAGTGATGTCATCTGTCATGTTTAACATTAATAGATTGTAAAGGGGATTAGATAGCGAAGAACATACCATTCTTAATCTTGCATTCATATGTTACTTGAAACATGTTTCCGTTATTATGAAATGATCAAACTGAATTGACATGCAAAGGGTTGTGTATATTAGAAATGCATTTGATAAAATAATTAACATTGATTAATGATGCTATGAGAAGCATTGCATGGATATTCACTGAATGATGGAATCCATGGAAAATACATCTTTTTGACATTATATGAAATTACTAGCATATGTGTGATTATATTTGAGACCTTGCATGAAATTATTATGAGTTGATTGAAATAGATGTACGAGTTGATGCATTTGATGATCGACGAGTAGGTCAACATATTTTTATGAAAATGAAATAGAGTTATTTGGTTATGAGGTATAATTGGTGTTTTTGACAGAATGGTCAACACCTCCTTCTTGTATTCGTATTTTAATTTAGCTAGATGGTTCAAATTATGTGATTGGGCCTATGATGAATGAGAATTTTGAAGGGCATAATTCTTTTGATCAGTTCCTTCTTGTACGAATTACATGCTCTTATTATTGCATGAAAAGAATTATATGAAATGCATGAATTGCATCTTTTGCTTACTTTTTATGAGATTTGGAAAGTTTACCTTCCGGTGAGGGGTGTCGAATGTGGGGAAAAATAGGGAAGGGTAGAAAGGGATGTTTCTCTACCTACCAGTGTTAATTCCTGTAGAAAAAAGATGCTTTGGCCAAAGCTTGTTCGCATATGTTTTCGTAAATATGTTGCCCATGTTTCATCTCCCTGCCACATTCATGAATAGTTCTACTTATCCATATGTGGAAAGTATTTAGTTTCATGGTTGCACCAGATACCCCTGCCTTTTATTTTGTTGGGCATTGCAGGGTTGGGAATTTTGAAGGGTGATAGAATCCTAAGGAAGTGTAATACTTTGTGGATAGAACAGACAAGTGTCTGAGCCACACTCCCGTCTTAGGAATTGCAGATGGATGACTGACTGTCCAATGGCATAGGAGATAGGGGCTTGTAGAAAGGATAGATGTCCAATTACAATTAAGTGTCTTGTTTCATGATTGACCTTTATGGTTATGCTTCTGAATGCATTGTTATAGATGTATAACATACTTTGATGTGTTGATTTTATATGGTGATAAATTAGCATGATTTATTTGGATGCTATGATTTATTTGGATGCTTATGCTTAGATGAAGTACACTTTCATTACATTGATGAAAATATGAATGCTTATTCTTGATAAGATGTAAGACTTCTAGGAATTATATTTGTTGAAAGATGAAATATAAATGCTATGATGAAATGAGTTAAAATTTTCTTTTGAAAAATTGTTGTGACAAGATGGGCATGAGAGCCTAGGTCACATAAATGGAAAAATGGATCCTCTAATCTTTTTAGGTACTTTGCGAAATGGATGGATAACCTTCTCACCAAGTAAGTACCACATGTTCAATGGTATGTATGAAAGATTTATGTACTTATGATCAAGTTCAAGTTTAGAACTTATTTATTGAACATTTGTAGTATTCCAATGATTATCTTTATTCTGGGATATTTACTATTGGAAATTATCTTCCATGATGAATTGTAATTTGACTAAACGAAAATAGTGTAAGTGTCTTCATGTGTAAGTATGACAGGAATTTCATACGAAGACCTCAATCCATTGATTACATCAAAATGATACCAAGGTATGGTAAGAAGCACAGGGACATGTGTGCTCTTTTGTAAATTGAAGGTATTATGTAGACTTATGACTAAAAGCATTAGGATGAAGAAATTATATATCTTGATTATGATGGAAACAAGTACTAATGCTTTGATGTTGTTCCTATGCATCACAGATGGAACAACACATTATAATAGAGGGGGAATATTGTTGGAGAGAGGTAACTCTAATCTTGTAAAACTGAAGGATAGTAATGGAATTCACACACTCACTAGAATTTGCCTATGAGGCTTGTTATGAATGATTTATTTGAGGAATATGTGCGTATGTGTATGATTGATTTTCAAATGAAAGTAAGAATTCATTTAGGATTAAATGCATACTAGATGTAACTTCTAGTAATAGTAAAGTTGATGCTTCTCTGTATGTGTATTATCTGTTGTTGTTATCAAAAGTTAGATAACATGCAGTTGAAGGTATAATTCTAGTAGTCAAATGAAATTGAATTATGTTGATAAGAAAATGAAATTGAATCTTGTTGATTCACTGTTAGAATGTAAGGAGTGTAAGCATGCATTACCTTAATATTTGAATAATGGGAGATGATTTAGCATCATGTCAATTGTAAAGTTCTTAAATTATCTTTGCATATGATTGCCAATTCTAAATTATGCATCGAGACGATGCATTCTTAAGAGGGGAAGGATTTCATAACCAAAAAAACAACCCTCCATAATTTGCGGCTGGAAAAGAGGCTTTTTTTTCACCGAATTTTGGGGGAGTAATAAATGATTTTACTTGACTCTTTGCCAGTCCCCAAAACGTGCCTTCTCAGTCCCCAAAACGTGCTTCACAATCAAGGAAGTGGCAGCCATATTTATGAAGGGGGAAGAATTAATATTTTGTTTTAAAAACTTTAGCTACCTTCCTGACATCTTCCACCAGCGTAAATGATAGCACAATAAAGCTTGCAAGATATTTATACAAGAGGAAAAGAGACGTAATAGATGAGGATATTTATGATTAAAATATAGAAAATATCAGTGCACAAAGAGAATAAAAAGGGAAGGCAGCGCATGTAAAAGGAAGTGAAGGAGAGAGTTTTATTTTGGGAGAGAGTTTTATTCATGTAACAAACAGAGAATTTTTATTTTAAGGAAGAAGAGAGTTTTATTTAGAAGAAGAATGAGGAAGGGGGAGATAAAAAGAGGATAGAACGCTATTTTAGAGAAGGCAGCAGATTGATAAAAGAGTGGGGAAAGAATATACAAAAAGGCAAGGAGGAAAAACATGGGAGGATAGAGAGATCAAGGATAATAGAGTAGAAAGAAGAAAGCTTGGGAAAAGCCAATAAGGAATTATCAACATCAGAGAAGAATTTAAAACTTCAGCATTTTTCAAAATTAAACCAGGTTCTCTTCTTTGTTAATTTCATGATATCTTTTTGTGTGGATTTACTAGTTATTAGTAAATGCACATTGTGAAATGTCTGGAATTTGTTTCATATATTATGGCCATTATTATCAAAATATCCGGTGTGGAAGTTGTTTATATACAAGTTTTATTTTCAATATTATTCTTTGATTCCTTTTAGCAGTTTTGCCTTTGAAACTTTGTAGTTTATGAACTGTGAGGAAAACATAAATATTCTTTATTTACACTATATCTAAAATTGGGTAAATATATGTATATTTTCATGTTGTTTTGAGGTAGAAATCAATTTCTAAAAAAAGATGAACCATGCTGATTTTATTTTAAGAAAGGATGAACTAGGATTTCAAGTTGTCGTTGTGAATAATCCTTTTTGAAAAGGTTAAATCATAACCTTAATTATTACGGGGATAATTTATCATCTTAAGGGAGATATTATTGGCTAAATTAGAACAGCATAGAACTTCACTCTTTCAAGCTTTAAACATGGTTTATAAGTGGGAGCTACCCACCTGGTTGAATAAAATCCAGCTGATTAAGATTACCTTAGAAGGATTTCGATAAAATGTTATTGATTATGAATACCTATGAAATTTAGGCCAAGTTAGTTATGCTTTTGCAACCTATCATTTACAATTTTGACTATGGTTAATACATCAAGGAAGGACTATGCCTATGTGTAGGCTTATTTTCATTATCTTTACATTGAGTGCTTATGAGTAGATAAATACTAAGTATGACTAAATGATTCTATGAATATAAGACCATATCTAAATCAGTACAAAGTACATACTATTAAAGAGTATGATTACTTGGAATACTAGATAAAATAATAAAGAAATGGTGCTTGCATGTGCTGAAGTATGCAAGAAGGTTTATTTGTGTTTCTCCGTGCTTAAAGAAATAAAAGATCCTATAAAGAAACTTATATTTATTATGTAATTATATTACCTATTGAGAACCAAGAGGATGGAATGTTCGTTAACCTAGTGTTTAAATTGGAACTAAGTATGTGTTCTTCTATATTGGTTGGATACAAAATAAAAGATATTTTCAGAAAGAATTGATGTTTCTAGTTTTAATATATCAGAATGATGCATATGGTTTTCTCCATGTACTATGATGAAGTCAAGTTATAAATATCATTTGAATTAAAAGAGATAATGGCGGAAATGTATGAGCTTGACATATTTTTGATAGTTAGGAAAATAATGTTGTTATGTTCCTTTATGTATGTCTAATGCACTCATGAAACATGATATACTATGTATTAAAGGAGAATTTTTGCACAATCTTTTCCATATGTATGAAATGGAAGTAGATATACAAGGTTTGTGTTTTGGAAGATGATGACATGTTATATTGGAACTTGATTGTGGATGTATCAAGTAGCACATATTCCATTACTCCTTAGTTTTACTTTATTAGATTACTTCTAGCTGGGCTGGGTATCTTTCATGTCAGGAAAGATTCCGGGGAAGCGTTAATGCTTCGTGGTAGGGTGGAAATGCACTCCCACAATATTCTCGCCCTTGCTAACTTTTGTAACAGGTTTCTGAAGTTTCTTACAGGAAGGACTTTCCATTTCGTAATCGACATTGTGGTATTTGGTAAATTTTGTTATTTACTTATGTCATTAATATGGAAGTACATATTTTGATCTAATTATTATCATTTACTGATGTAATTCGACAGATGGTCGACTTTCTGTGTTATTGTTTGGACAAAGGTATGATTTATCTTTTCGACAGTAATGGTCGTAATAGTACTTTTATTCATTTATTATCAGCAATATATTTGTATCTAGTCAACTTGTGCATTCGACCTTTGATTGGTTGATTGACTTCTTGTCTTTATATGAAATTTGTTGATGTGGCCTTGTGTTGAAAGTTCAGTCTTTACATACAAAGTTGGAGGAAGGTTGGCAGGTAGTGAAGGGGAAGAAGATAAAAAGGAAAAAAAGGAAAGAGACTTTCATATGCTCCTCTCTTCACAAACTAAAAATGGAGTACATAGAGACTCTTAATTTTATGACATGTTAATTTGTCTTGCACTTGAGTGCTTTGTTTATGTGGGGAATTAGCTCCTTGTTTGTAGCCACTCTTGGTTCCTACCAGATTTAAGATCCTAGCTTAGTAATAAAATAAACCTTTTACGAATTAAAAAAGAGTCTAAAAATAAGTCAAGCTTATTTATTGTGTTGAATATAAATAGTGATATATTTATTTTGAATTAATTTTTTTTATTGTAGACATTTTATCAATATCAACAAAGATGTATTTAAAAAGCATAATAATGATATCCATAAAACATCCTTCAAAATAAATAAAATTATTATATAATATTCTATAATAAATCTTATTTATATTATAATATAATATTTTATATTATATTAGTAATTAATATTAATATAATATTATATAAAATATTGAATATAATATTTTATTACAAAATAAATTAATAACAATAGTAAATTCCTCTCCATAATGAATATTTTTGAAAATGAATAGAATTTTTTAAAAATATCAAATAATAAATCTTATTTATTTTTATAATATTATATTATATATTATAGTGTTAATTAATATTAAAATAATATTATACAAAATATTAAATATATTTCATTAAAGCTTACAACAAAATATATTTTAGATTTGCCTCGATTCTTTATAAGCATAAAAATCTTACAACTTAAGGATTTCATGTTCTTTAACACTCGATCTATTGTGGTGGCCCGTCTTCTCCTGAAATTTGTACTTTGAATATTGTTGCATCGACTCACTGACAAGAGTCGGTTATAGGCATTACATTAGTCAAAAGAAAACATATCGAGGAACTTGTAGACATGAAACCGTAGGATGCATTTCAGTAGTCAAGAATAATATAAAATGGTTTATTATTAAAAAGAATCTTCTGTAAATTTTGAAATATCCAGATTAAGGCAAGCACTACCCTAAAGAGTATATTGCATACGTATCTCCATCTCAAGCTATATATAACAATAGAACAATACTTACAAGGCATCTCACTACTATGATAGGTTGACAAGAGAATTGTTCTCAACAGGTAATATAACTGCATCCAAATGGATCTCCTAGTAAATCATTTAAAATGTTGAATGAGGGAAATTGCCTAGATCAATAATGCTCAACAACTAGCTATTGAGGGCAGAAGATTGTTCAGTCTAAAGATGCTCAAGCCTCTATCAAGAAACCTAATAATGAAAGTAAGACTTACAAGTGTTGAGTTAGTTTGCACAAGTAGCAGAGTTATCTTTGGTTGTGGGTTGCTCCCTATAGGTCTCAGATTTGACTCCAAATCTCGGATTTCACCTGATACATCTGGTAGGCAGGCTACTTGGTACATCCCCAAGACTAGTCTCGCCTTAGCTCGCTCCAAGTAGGTGATGGACTAGGTCGTGGGGAATACCCTATAACAACAACAACAACAAAAATACTTACAAGTAGGGTTCCAATTTATTGAAGAGTAAAGTTCCTACTTTTTTTATGACTCCCAGAGATTCTTGCTCATATGAAGCTCCTTCTTTGGTCAAAAGCATTGCTAAAGAGTTGGAATGCTCTATTTGCAGCTAAATCTATATTTTTTGTGTTGTAAAAATGAAGTGCTCCAATTGGTAGAGTTCTCTTCTCTAATTTTATAAGTATTGGGGATTGTCTAAAGAGTTTTTTTTTTCTTATGAAGTGGATGTGTGATGTTAGTGAGACTCTTCTGAGGAATGAATTGTATTCTTGTTGTGCCTAAATATTGAAACTATTGGGTGGTTCTTAAATCATCGAAGGTATCTGGTGTTGATAAGTGGATTGGTTTAAGAAGCTCTATCTCTAATGAAGATGATGGTATGAACTACTGATTTGATACCAATACGAAAATCTTATGTCTTGTTGAATGCATATGCCAAGTGTGCATTAGTCGATGAAGAGCCACTTCTTTGGTTATGTGTTTTCTTTTTGTTATGATTTCATTGTCTATGAGCGCTCTTGTGCTAGAGTTTGTAGTAGAAGATATGCAAAATGTGAGGTGATTCCATAGGTTCTCAAACTTGAAGGTCAATGATTAGGAAGACATATGCTAAGTTGCTATGAATTCAAAAGGAGGCTCAAGGATATCATAGATAGAACCTTGTAGAGGAAGTTGTTAGAGGCCGCAGCCAATAAAAAATGAAAAAAAAAAGTTTTTGATCTGTAGAGAAGATTGTAGGTGAGAAATTTGTTTGTTTAAATGTGAAGGTTATGTCGCTATCAAAAGTGTTCATATAAAATATGATTGTTAGATGATATCTCGTAAGAGATTAATGTTTTAATCTTGTCAAATTTTTTATAGTATTTGAGAGGCTATTGAAAAGAGGCAAGTCCCAAACAATTCGCTACAAGTCATGAAGATTGAGTAGGTCAAGAAAGTTTGATATTATTTTTTAAGTCAAGAAATATTTATATTGTAAATGTGAAAATATTTGAGTGTCGATCACCTTTAAAGATAAAATTGAAATATGTATTGTACCTGAGTTGTTGTAAGGGGTGAATGATCGGTTTTACCCAACACTCCAAAGTATAGCAACTAAGTAACATATTGATGAACCATGTATGATGTAAAAAATATTGTTATAGATCTAACAAGTATAGAAGCTAAGTACCCATGTATCTTAGTAGATGGATTTCTTTTTATATGGACTCAATAATCAATTTTGATGCAGGTGCAGAAGGAGAAGAGCCCAGATCGATTATGATTTCCCCACCATGAAAGTTTGTGTTCATTGGAACTACGTGTGTGCTAGGTCTCTCCTCTATCCAGGATTTCTTTCAGCCTTTGCATTGGTGTCTATCGAAGACAATATGAGGAAGCCCAATTTGGATATCTCCATGAGGAATCAACCTTCCAAGATTCGCCCCTCACACTAGCAACCATGATTGGATTTGACAAAATTATTCCAATGGTCATGGAAAAATGTATTTTGTTGTCTATAAAAGGAAAATAGGTCAATGGAATCCCCAGACCCCTTATTCTAAAGGAAAGAAGTCGAAAGTTCTCTCTAAATGCTTTGGCAGCTTTAGGGTTGGTATGGACACTTATGAATGACTATGGTTGTGGTATTTTTTTGTAGATTCTGGAATTCTATAAAGAACATGGACATGTTATTTTATTTCAAGAAGTTAATGTTACTCAATTTCTATTGTTCATCAACCTTAAAATGTATCTGGAATAATGCCTCTCAGTTTGCTACAAAGCATGAAAAGGGAAAGGAGGCTATGTTATTCTTCTTGCCAATAAGTGGGCCCAATATGTCAAACAATATGGTGTCTCACCCTAAAAAAGAGTTGTATGGGTGATTATATAAAATGGATAGGACACCTTTGGACTTTTCTCCATTTATGCTACTAATGGTTACAGAGAAAGGACTGATATTTGGAAATGATTATTTAATCTAAAAGATATCCCTTGAATTTTGGGAGGATAGTTTAATATGATAGATCATTAAGAAGATAAAAAGGGAGGTAATAGAATGGAGTGGAAAGGTAATGAGTTATTCTATTGATCTAGGTTGAAATCAAATCTCAATCTTTTTTATCCCTTGGAATGAAAGAAATGGAAGGAAAGAAATATGTCAATAAAATCATATGGTTTACCTAGTGCAACTGGCCAATAGGGGATGACAAAGATCTATAGTGGATTAGACATATTTTATGTGAACAAAGATTTCTTCAATTTGCATGTCTTTGAATAAGGAAGTACAATCAAGGTGAAACCCTCTACTCTATTGGATCACCACCCCATTTCTGCAAAAGTGCTAATTGATAAATAAATTAATAGGATATATTCTAGCAATTCTATAAAAAAATTGTTCAATGTTAATCTTTTGAAAGATGGAGACTGTTGTAATGCAATCTTTTTGTGGAGACAAATTAACCAATGGATGTCAAAAGAGAAAAATTCCATTGAAAAATGGGATAACAATATCAATAGTTGGAAGATTATCTTTCAAACTGTTGGGAAAAAGAAGGCCATGGATAGTAGGAAAATTGAGTCTGATATGCATGATAAGCTCCTTGAAACTAAAAGATCCATGCAAGAGGATCCCTCTAGATCTTCCATCAATGGTGAATTTGTTAGAGTTGAGAATACTTTGAGAAGGTTGAATAATCAAAAATTTAAGGTATGAGAGTCAGATCTAAAATGAATTGAATGAAGTAGGGGGACAAAGGGACTAAGTTCTTTTTTGACCTCCTGAAACATAAGTAGGCTAGATAGAGAATGAACAAGATCAATGAAGACAATAGAATTGTGCAAGAGAAAAAATAAATCAAGTGTATTTTTTTACTTTCTATAAGAAGCTCTTTACCTCTATAAACTCAGGACCTCAATGTAAAAAGGCTAGAGCCTTTGGCAAAACCCTTATCCCCAAAAGTTGTCAATTGAAGATGTCAAAAGCCTAGACAAGGACGTTTCCTTGGAAGAAATAAAAAATGCTATTAAAATGTTTAATAATGACAAGACTCCAAGAGATGACAAATTACCAGTTGAATTTTATAAAGGCAACATTGAATGGATTAGTAAGGATTTTCTACAAGTCTATAAAAAAGCTAATAACTAAGGTTCTTTAGGAAGTAATATTAATTGAGGGATCATAAAGTTTCTCCCTAAAGATGGAGACAAAACCCTCATCAAAAATTGGAGGATGATTAAATTACAAGTAATGAATCCTATAAAATATTGGCCAAACTTCTAGCTCTCAGATTGGTGGATATCCAACCTAAATTTATCAGCAATACGTAAATTGGATTTTATTTAATGAAGACATATTCTAGATAACTTGTTAACCAGCTAGCAATCTATGAATTGATCTAAGGAGGATCACCAAAACTCTAGTATAATGCTTCTTGACTTTGAGAAAGCCTCTAACATGGCAGAGAGGTCTTTCCCACTAATGACCCTACAAGCCTTTGGCTTCCCAAAAACCTTTGTCCATTAGGTCTAAATGCTCTTGAATGGTGATGAGGCTCAAGTTGATGTCAATGAGTTCAAGTCAGACAATTTCAGGTTGCAAAGGTCAATTAGGCAAGGTTGTCCTCTAGCCCCTTCATTCTTTGATATTGCTTCTAATGCTCTTCACTACATATTGAGAGACTCTTCCCTCTCCCTTAAATCAAAGGCATCATCCTCCTTAACAGTGAAAGTTTTTTGAATCTACAATTTGCAAATGACACTGCCCTTTTTGTTGAAATAAATGAGGATAATATGAATTATTTGATCAAAAGACTGAATTTTTTTTGTTTGTCATATAAAGCCACATTTTCTTCCTCCAAATATTGTATGCTAAGCTAGTATAATGAGCCTCCTCTATGATTTTCCAAATATGCCCTTGGCTTGGGAGGTCCCACTAAAGAAGTAAATATCTAGGCATATTGTTCATTACTAACCCCTGAATGAAAGAAATGTGGATGCACGTATCAAAGGTAAAATAAATGGTAAGATCAGTAAATGTAACAAAAAGTACCTATCCCTGGCAAGAAGATTGCAAATTTTCCATAAGATTCTCCTCCTATAATATGTACTACTCATCTGTTTGGATCTTTTGTGGGTATCAAATAAATGACATTCAAAAGAAAATCATAAATTTCTTATGCTCTAATGGATTTTATGTAAAATCAAATAGCACTCAGTCATGTGGAATATGTGCACAATGGACAAGAAGTAGGGTGGTACCTAAGGCTTCATGGAATGGCTTTAGTAGTTAAGTGGATCATTAAGGCTACCAAAGGCCAAGAGCCCTGGAAGATACTTGTTTGGCATAACATTAGCAATCCAATTCCAAAACAAGGCAAGTCCTATAAGGGGCTCCCTTTTGGCAATCTCCTAGCTAGTCAGTTATCTTGTCTCCTACAAGCTCCAATATTTTCAAAAGCATTTTGAAGGACTGAGAATTTGTGAGGTACAATCTCGTTGAAAATAACTTCTTTCTCAATAATAGAATTATGATGGACCGATTGATCTAGTGTAACTTATACTATAAAGACAAGCCTTTGGCATTCCTCCAAGGCAATTTTGTGAAGAACTAGAATAATAAAGGGATAAAAGAAATTAAATATTTCGTGGTTAATGGACATCTTAAACCCTGGGCTACCTTGAGAAATGACTTTGACCTACCTGCTAACTGTGGGAACATATTATGTTCTCAAAAAAGTTTGTTCTTCCCTCAATCTTCCCAAAGCTAAGCTTGATAATTATTCTTGGTATAAGGACATTTGTTGGTCTGATGGCATTGACTTGTGTAATGTGTACAAACAGTCTAAAACCATTGAACACAACATTTTTTACTATATTATTGCTAATTAAGTCGAGAATATATTTTGTCATGATCTTGATGGTTGGAATAGAAATATTGTTTATTTGGTAAAATTAATATATTATCTTAAGAGATCAATTTATTCTCACTTTCACTTTCTATTGAAATTCTTTGGCAAATATGGGTCTTTAAAAATGAGGAGAAATCCTAAGCGAAGGGTAGGGTGCTTATTGAGTCAACCAAAAGATTCTTAATGTATACATAACCATGCATATATCAAAAAGGAAGTTTGAAAATTTGCTTGAGGAGGGGCTTATTACTGTAAACACATCAAAAATCCCCTATATTCAAACATGGGCAAACAATAGGAAAGAAAATCAACTCTTTCTTCAAGCACTATTAGAATTTGTTAAGAGATATAACAAGAGGGATGCTAAACAAGAGCAATTCAATAACACTAAGAAGAGGTGCAGAAGTAGGTACCACACTAAGGAAGGCACCAATGCATTTTGTGAAAAGTGAGATGCAATGTGGATCTATCCATGGACAAAGAGCTCAAGGATAATAGTGAAATTGAACTGCTTAGTGAAAGAAAAAATGGTTAAAAAAATTTCTCTTATTGGCATTTTGAATGCTTTTCCAAACTATTAGAATGTTTATAGAATGTATCTTTGGATTTTTAGATATCGCAGCACATCTATGTTGTATTTCTATGGAAATCGGTGATATACTAAGTATATTGTTGGTCTTGCATTACTATTTTTTGTAAATTTTGAGTCCACCATGATATGGACATATTTGTTACTGTGTGTAAACATCAAATCCCTCTTTGTAGAGGCCCTAAAACACCAATATGAAAAATTACCTCTCTTAACTTTCCATATCTTTTAAAATATATTTCTAATGACAATAAGAACTAAAACCATTTAATTTGATGTGTTTGTGACAATTAATGTATGTAAATAAGAATTATCTTTATTTTTTTATTTATATTAATAGGATAGAATTTAATATTGACTAATTTTTTATTGAACTTTATTTTTATGTGAAAAATATTTTAAAAAAGTATGTTTATTCTTAAAATAGCATTTTAAAATTATCATAATTAAATTCATATTATAAATTGATATTTTTATATATCTTAATATTTTTTTAAAATAAAATATTAAAATAGAAATGAAAAAATAATATTTACTTAGTATAACATGTTTAATCTAAAAATTGACATAAAAATAAAATAAAAATTAATTAAAAAACCAAAACAAATCTTTGAATTGAAACTACACATAAAAGAGAAGAAATACAAAAGAAAAATCACAAGAACACAAAGAAAGGAGAACGAAGTAGTGTAGAAATCATGAATGTTTCATTTCTTTACAATACTAGTTGTAGGATAATTTTATGGATGAAATCTTAAATTCTATGTAACATGTGAATTGTGCTCTTTTGCAGTGAAAAGGTGTTGCTACTTGGTGGAAGGATGTGAGTGTTGATCACATGACAATTTGTGCCTTTGATTCTTCTTCTGAGAACTCACAGTCTGTTGATAAAGAGGAAACCCCTGCTGAAAATTTAGATGTTGCCAATGCTACTAATCGAAATCATGCTTCTATTGATCTTCTGATTCTTGCTCCTATTGCAACTCAAGATACCACCCTTGCTACTTCAGATGTAGCCCCCTCTATCCTTGTGGTGTTGGAATACAAACACCATTGAGAGGGGGAATGAATTAGTGGTTATTTAAAAATTTTGTTCTTTTCAATCTTTTACAATTATATCATGAAGTTATGAAATAAGAACCAAAAATGCAAGAAGAACAAATTACACAATATTTATAGTGGAAAACCCTTTAGGGTAAAAAAACACTTTGCATCTAAAACTTTATTAGCCTCTTGGGCAAAACTTTTAGAGCTACAACTCTGAGAAGCACCAACACCGTGTTTTAGAGACACCAATCTCAAGAAACACCAATCTCTTATATCTGAAGCACCAACTTCAAAAGTTAAGAAGCACCCACTTCTAACATGAACAAATTGAGTTACAAATCAAAGGATCATCTCCCATATAAAACTGTATTGTCAACCTGCACAAAAGTCTTCTAGTCTACTATAAATATCTCTCAAATCCTGCAATATTTCTACAAAACACCTATACCAACTTTTAGATAAATGAATCCCCTACTTATGTCTTTGGTCATTTTCAAACTGCCCAAATCTCCATTAGACCAAAACCAGGTAAAATTGTCAAAACTGAATAAAACTGTCTTGGTCGAAATGGTTTTTCTCTCTCCAAACGTGTTATAAAGAAACTAACTCCTACCCATTTCAAATATGTATGTTACATTTCCAGAAAAGTATAATAGTCGTAGTTTTGTTTAACACTCAATATGTTCAAATTCATTTTGACCATAACTAAGTAGTTATAGAATTATAACTAATTCAAAATTCATAATCAACATTAAGTGTTATATACTTAACACTTAATCAATCACCTCAATAATGATATAATAAATGTATTAGGACATTAATAACATGATGTTAACCACTTCTTGATCACTTTAATCAACTTCCATAAGATCACTAAATTTGCTTCTTGTGTACCATGGTCATTATAATTGTACCTTGTGTATCACTAACACAATTATCTAAGATACTTGACATATATGCCTTGTTGACATCAATGACAAAACCAAATACCAATTACCAAAGGTTCAACATATGATCCATTTTGATCTTATTGCTTCTGATTCTATTTTACAAGCTTCTACTAACAATGTTCAACTTCTTCAACACTCTAGCCACTACATTGGCGACTACCCTAACAAAGTTTCCTTTGTTGAAGAACCTAAGGATAACATCGCCTAAACCGAAGTCGTAGGAAGAATAGTTCTTCAAACTCTTGCTCATCTTCTATTGCAGTGTGAGTTTTGCCTTTCTTTTGAAGGGCTTCTTTGGTACTTTGTGATTGTTTTTCTAGTCAACACCTGTTGTGTTGGCTATGTACTATTGATTGCCTGATAATCTATTGTCAAGACTTGTTTACGTAGGGTCAATCCCTTGTTAGACTACATTTTAATATTTAAAAACATGTAAATTGTAAATATTTTTTAATGGATTTGATTGATGTCTAAATCATAAGGAATACTTATTTAAAACTTAATTGATCTTTTGTCATTTCTTTTTTTTGGCATACGATTGTTTAGATCATGTTTGGATTTAAAGAAGTTTGTTCCTATATAAGTAGGAAAAAACGAAAAACTTCAACAAAAATGTTGGTTTTGGCATTATATGAGTTTTTGAATAAATGATATATCTAAATAAGCTATGAAAAATAAAATAATGTATTAATTAATTTTTGTAGTGATAAAATACATTATTTTTTAATAGTAATTATAAAATGTGACAACATTTTCAATAGCAACATGAATATTATCTGTGGCAAAAATTGAGATGACTAAAAAACAACATTATATCTTTGGTAAACATGATGCGTCTATGCAGCCAACTAAAAAGCATTTCATACCGAAAGGAACACTGGAATTTTTTGTTGGAAGCTCCCCTTTACGAAATGTTTTTTTAGCTGGCTGGATAGCGTGGATACGGGTGGCTATCCAGCCCACTAAAAGTTAAATAATAAAGAAAAGACTTTTAAAAAATGTTAAAAGTAGACTTTTTTAATTAAAAAAATGTTAACGCGTCTTGCCGATAGTCTCCCGATTATACCTGGATACGCATAAACGTACTCCTATTGCCTGGCACATATTCTCCTGCCATTTGTCCTTCGAATATAGATCGCCCAAGTCGCAGTGCGTGACAGTCACAGCAACATAAGTCTAAAGAATCCATTTTGATCGGTATTTTCAATTCCAGCTACTCCCCATGTCACAAAATTGGGAAGTGATAGACACCACATAACGTTAACATACGACAGTAATCATGTTTCTAACAGAACAAGAGTCTTCCCACAAGCTTTGAGAACCATTTCATCAACATATTTATAACAACACTAGTTTGCAGAGACTTCAACAACAAGTGAAACATATCCATAACAGATGTATAATATCTGTACAAACTGAGATGGTGGATGTAAAGGAACTTTAAAAAGTAAGTGCTATATCTAAGGGATTTTAGTTTCATATAAATGCATTAATACCAATTCAATTCAACAGTTAACATTACAAAAAATTAACTCATGCATTCAATTAGTAGTAGAAAACCAAGAATATAAAGAATATTGATTTAACAGAATATGCTCCTGATATTATTAGCAAGATTGGGAGGAAGTTTGAGTGTACCAAACCCCAAATTCCATCACATGCATTTCAGCAGTCAAGAATAATAGAAGAGGGTTTATTATTACAAAGAATCTTCCAGAAATTTTAAAATGTTCAGGCTAAGCCAGGCACTACCCTGAAGAGTTTACTGCATACATATATCCATCTCAACCTCAGACAATGGTCAAAGACAGATCAATCATCCAGAGCCAACAATAAACAAACAGCTGACAGATTCTAGTCAGGCACAAATTCTTAGCCTTCATGTCCACAGTTCAACAACCCCAACAACTGCCATAAATAATGCTTGGCGACTCAACACCCTGACATTGAGGATTTTAATCACTAAGAACAATAGAAACTTCGATCATCATCCCAGTAGAAACATCATTTAAATAACATAAATCCTTCGAGGGCGCTGGCTTTGTCCTGATAAATAAGCTATATATAACAATGGAACAATACTTACAAGGCATCTCACCACTATGATAGGTTGACAGGAGCATTGTTCTCAACAGGTAATATAACTGCATCCAATGACTTGCAATGCCAGAAACAACAATGGCAAGGCAGTCCAACTCTCCAAAATCATGTCAGTGTCCCATCACTTTACTATTTATTGCCAAAAGATGTCCAAATGGATCTCCCGGTAAATCATTTAAAAAGTTGAACGAGGAAAAATGCCTGGATCAATAAATCTCATGCAACAAGAATAAAGATAGTTAAAATACTTAGCAATTAATGCCACATTGCACTGGATTTGGTCCTGTCACTCTGGTAGTGAAGGGGTCTATCCGCACCCATAGCAATGAGAAGATAGATGCAAGAAGAATGGACCATACAACAACAATTGTGGGTGTCCGGTTCTGCCTTCCCATCAGACCTTTGAGGAAAGGATAAAGATGGACAATCACCCAAAAAGCAAAAAATAGCTTTCCAAACAGTGGTCCCCATGATGCATAACCGCTATTGATAGCATAGGAGACACCAGCAACTACTCCTACAAGGTTTATAACAAGCAAAGTTGTAGGAGGAATCAAAAGGGTAGTCCACTTGAACATATATAACTCTGTGAAATCACCATCTTCATCTGAAGCCTTTGATGTGACAGTGAAGTTTGTGTCAATACCAGCAAGGACCTTCAGCAACCCTTGGACAACTGCAAATAAATGAGATGACACACCTCCAATCACCCAGAATTGTTCATTCCTCCACCATTC
Organism: Chamaecyparis obtusa; assembly: GCA_027943335.1. Classification (NCBI taxonomy): domain Eukaryota; kingdom Viridiplantae; phylum Streptophyta; class Pinopsida; order Cupressales; family Cupressaceae; genus Chamaecyparis; species Chamaecyparis obtusa. Next base: position 661,954 of record BSBK01002889.1, on the reverse strand, counting down.
ATCTATACCAACTCCACTCCATCGCATTTCCAAAATACCAGTTGCAAAAATAGAGAGAAAGAGTGAAATGAAGAAGATACTCGCAAATGTACTGATCTGCAAGTACATAGATGATAAAGTTAATCAAAATCATTTGGCAACACATCTACCCATTAAAGTTGCTACGCTTTTCGTGAACAAAAAATAGGTTGCTATGCTTTTTGTGAACAACAAAAAATAGGTAGAAGGCAATGAAAAGCAAGTTAAGAATTCTACCTCTGGTATGATAAACTTTCCAGTAAGAAGACAAACAGCTGGAAGTGTGCAATATATAAGCAATGGAATAGATGTCACTGGATAAATTGTTGTGTTGATATATGCAAGCCTCTCCAACCATTTTAGCCTTCCACTGTAGCCATACCAAATTGGGCAATGACGGCTGAGAAGAATTTCAACAGAACCCAATGCCCACCTAAGCACTTGGTTCAAACGATCAGAAAGATTTATGGGAGCTGAGCCTTTGAATGCAGGGCGCGCAGGCATGCAGTAAATGGATTTCCAGCCACGTGCATGCATTTTGAAACCAGTCAAAATATCTTCTGTGACTGAACCATAAATCCACCCAATCTGCAGATACAGTTTATTACTTTTAGTAAATTATACAACAAAATGAGTTATCTAATACCAGCACTCTGATAGTGTGACATAGTTTTTTCATACCTCACTTCCCCATTCTGACTTGTCTTCATAACCACAGCTAATCACATGGATAGCTTCTTTCAATAGATCTGCAGGAGTAGCAGACTGAGGAACACCACCATGTTCCATCAAGGTAGATGCAACAAATACTGCTGATTGGCCAAACCTTTTCTCTAAGCTCTTCTGAGACATAAGAAGTGATTTCTCATCATCGAATCCAGCACCTTGAGTTCATAAGAGAAAATGACGATGTAAGACATGATAGAAGTCATTCATCATCAATAAGATAAAAATAACTACACCGATTCAACTCACCTTCAACACCCTCTTCTATATCTTCCAGATTGAATATTGGAATAGTGGAGTCAGTTTGCTTTGATGCTTTTTTGCTGTCTGCATGCTTTTTATTCCCTTTCTTGTTCTTTCTAGCTCCACCACAGCATGCTGGAAGACATGATGATGCCTTAGATTTCTGCTTCAGAGGTGGTTCATAGCCATATAGTGCTGTTCTATTGAAAACACATCCTGTACCCACATATACTGGTCCTTGAATCCCATCCAAACCTTTCAAATTGATCTGCGAAGTAAACAATGCAGCTTATAAGTTGACGGGAATGCTGAAAATGCATGTAACCAGCAATTTGTACCCAAATATTTACTCGTGCATGCTTGCTCATTTATGCACCCGTGCAGTAGGAAAAAAGAGTTTTCACCAATGCAAAATTTTCCATGCTAAGGTACTTTTGATTGTTTTATTATTATTTTAGCATGTTCTTGTATGTAGACTCCTGTTTAGTAGGATAGTCAGTCTAAATTCTATAAGCCTTCACAAACACATGCACCTGCATGCCAAGGTATGAATATGAGGGACTACTTTTATGTATATTTTCAGTTGCATTGATTTTAATTTTTTCCAATATGTTGAGGATTATTTTTATACTCAGCCATCCTTCTGATTACTATTTTCTGCTAGTAATCATTTTTCTATGACTTTTGAACTCATACTAATTTTTCTAATAATAATTGTAAGGCAAGAAATTCCACAAAGTGTACAAGCACCAGTTAACCTTTTCTAATGATTTTTAGAAAATTCACCACCTTGAGCTCTTCACTCCCTAGCCTCTTTCTCAATTGGAAAAGTCTTTTGTGTGAAACAAACATGTATGGTTTGTAATAGAGTAGAAGAAAAAGCATATGATTTGTGAGAAGATATACTCACATCAAAAAACACAGTGTTGTGATTGGCATACCGATCATTCCGATCAATACCATCAAATCTTTGAGGAAACTGAACGTAACAAACATACTTCCCAAGATTAGGATCCATCATAAAGCACATGGCCTCACGCAAAGCCTTGCTATTATTTATATAGTGATCACAATCCAGATTCAACATATAAGAGCCATTAGTGAGTACGGCTGAAACTCGAACCTGTACATGGCAAGAGATGAATATAAAGAACAAGAAACCTGAGCATTGACACAATGAATGAAGAAAATACAATGAGCACACTTCTAGACGACTTAAGCACAAAGGTTATACCAATGAATTCATAGCACCGGCTTTCTTGTGATGTTGAAATCCAGGTCTCTTTTCACGAGACACATACACTAGCCGTGGTAGTTCATTGCCCTCAGTATCAAGCCCTCCACTGTGTCCCAAAAACACCTGAAACACAAGGGAACCAAAATAAGTAAATCAAGACAATAATTATTGAAATATACCATCTTAACTTGACAAGTTGATAAAGTCATGGAACACAAAACAGTGAGGCATATAACATAAGACGGGTTACTTCATTAAGTCTTGAAAGCCTCATACCTGGATCATCCCAGGATGGTCCCTCGTATTGTTGCCAGGCCAAGGAGTACCATCTTGCATAACCCACCCCTCTTCAGGAACCTTCTGTGCTTTAGCAACTAACCCATTGACTCGGACCTTGAATTCTTCATACTCTCTCTAAAAGGATAAAAAACCAAAAAGAATAAATACTGATAGAAAACCCAGAGGAAATGAAAAAGCTCACTTCATTCACGTAAAAAGGAATAATCTAAAGTAGATCTCAAAAACAACTACGTGGAACATAAGTGCAGTGCAAAAACTCTAGACCTCATGAATTGGTGCAGGAAGCACACAACAAATACAGCAGCATACACAAAAAACAAAATTGGAATTTCTATGTTAATAAAATAAGAAAAGGAAAGGAAAATATAAGGCGTATAACTAATATGTATCATCAAGCATTAAAAACAGCTAAAAGCTTGTTGCAGAATAAGGGTTAAACATTCCCCCCTCCTCTTGATACTTAAAATATTGTACATCAAATGCTTATAACTCTCATTAATATGGTAAACTACCACTCACAATAAATAATTAACTTTTATTAGCAAACTTGGGAAAAAAATTTACCATGGAATTGACAAACTAGTAACAACTTTAGACAAACCACCAGATATTTATTCATATTATCCTTTAAAACTAAGAATCTGATATGTTGTACTTGCCTTCATTGCTCTTCTATCTTTTACAAATGAAGGCTGAACTTTGTCCTTCAAATAGTCCATTTTTTGTGAAAAGTACCATTCTGGAGCCCTAGGTTCAATGTTGAACTTTTTGCAGAAAGGCACCCATTTCCTTGCAAATTCAGAGGTTTCAGAAAGAGCTTCAAAAGTCAACATAGATGCTCCATCATCCGAGACATAGCAAGAAACCTTATCAACAGGATAATCCACAGAGAGAATCGACAAAACAGTGTTGGCTGTGACAAGCGGAGGTTCCTTTAAAGGGTCCACTGTACTGACAAAAATATCAATTGCAGCCAACTGAGATGGTTCACCTTCTCGATCATACCTGTAATGCAAATTAGATTTTTAAAATCTTCACATAAGCTTCATTTAACCAGCACAGCAGGTCCCCATTAGGCACTTGGATAGCAGACAGAAATTGACTTTAATAACATATAATATCTATGAATGATAATCTTACCTCAAAGCAAGCCTGTCAAGATAAGTTTCTCGATTGATAGGTAGCCATTTAGGAAACTGATCCAGGATCCATGATATGGCAAACCAAATCTCACATACGACAGAGATGATCCAAAGTGCATATGCATTGGTGACAGGATGTGTGATGCGATACCGGAAGAAAACACACAAGATAAGAAGCCGAAGGACAATCACCATCCTATATGGATTGATCTTAGAAGAAGGAATAGACACTTTTCTGGAAAGCGGTTGGCGAGCTTGATCATCTCTGCCAAAACAAATAACTTGATAAGAATAGAAAGCAACCAAACAACTAAGAAAAACATATGCAGATGCATCCTATTTATCTGAATTGCTTCAATAACATGGTAAATTCAAACATGAAACAGATGACCTCAAAGTCAAAAGCATGGTTTCAATATTACACAAGTAATGATAAAGAAATTGAATGACATCAATCTTATCAGACATTACTATCATATTCTTAAAAAAACTACACTTGTAATTCAAACTTTTATCAATGTATAAAATTTAATGAATAGAAAAATATCAAAAGAAGGAATCATAAACCTGAATGACTTTAAACAAAAATGAGATACTCAAATTTTGCTTTGGTTTGAGCCAGCACAGAACACAAATTTCAAAACCAACAAAATATTTATCAAAGGGAAGGGAAGATCAAACACACAAAAAGTTTGGTAGACAAATAAATACAAAAGTAGAACACAAGAAGATGTTACTCATAGTACTTTATCACAGCCAAAGCCGTCAAATAGTTTCAGTTAATATTAAGTAATAATCAAGAGCAAGAAGCACAACGCAAATCATAGTTTACTCCATTCTTAATCCCAAAGCTCATTGACATACATTAAATCCTCCACAGTTTCACCATCGCCACCATCAATGTCACCTCCTTTCCCTTCCGAAACATAGTCTCCAATTCCACCATTTGTCATTTGCAACATATTTTTCTCTTGTTTTGTCTTCCAGCTGTCTACTCTCTCTTTCCAGGCAACATTTCCAAACCCATAGGCACTGAAGTCTCTGGAATGATCCACAATCCTAACTTGAACTGGCAACACATTTAGACAACAATCTTCAGTATTTCCGAGCATCAACAGGAAAACCAAAACATTATGCACACAAACTAAATCATTCTAGCTTCTGCAGATCAAATGTTAATGACTTCTTTTTACCTATATAATGCACGAGAAAACCAATATTATTCAATATTAAAAAAAAAAGCAAATATAAAAAGCGTAATGCACAAATACCAGGTTGGGTAGGGTCAGCATAAGGAAGCGGATGAACCCGCTTGCTACCACCACCACTGGAAGGGGGTGCGCCAGCAGCATGATGGTCAGGGGATAATGCTGGAAATTCTCCAGACACCTGCAATTGATTGATTGAAAAATCAATCCAGGTATGGAAGGTTACAGAAAATCAGAAGTATTAAAGACTCCAGTCCAAATGAATGGGGTATGAGCTTATATAGGAAAAAGGAAAGTTAAATTCATATATGGTAGTGCAAAATACTAAAACATTCATCAGGACCCACCACTTGACCATTGGCAATCAAAGCCATATGGGTTTGAGAAGTCTCCTGCCTAGTAGATGTTGGGGCACCGACATCCTCCCCTCGGCCATAACTCATTTGCCAATGCAGCATTGCCTCCGCAATCTTCTGTTTTTCGTTTCTGCCACCTGGGGGCATGTACTGGTACTCATTTCCCAGGTCTCCAGAACCCTCTTCTTCTTCATCACCTTCCACCCAGGGGCATCCTATTTGAAGAAAAATTAAAATCCTTAGTCAGCATCTTTGCAATACAGAGAGAGAGAGATTAGCTATAAAACAACAAATCTTCCAGTCATCTTGAAATCAGATCCCTACACATACTGCATATAATTAGAAACCAGTATCCTCTCTACATTTAGTTCACTTTTCAGAACTTTGATTTTAACAATTTCATATTCAAAAAAAAGTAATCCACAGATGTTCAAACCTGGATGTCTCTTATATCTGGTTTTGCACTGAGGACAAGATTTTTTCCCATCCTTCCTCTCATAATCATAGCAAGGCCTGCACACAGGAAAGGCACACTCCGTGCATGCTACAAACAGATCCCCATCAGCAGTTAGACCAACATCATCCCCACAAATTTGGCAGACTTGACCGCTTAAGTGATTCATAGGTTTAGCCTGTATTTGACCCAAACAAGCGAGAAATTAGATTGGAAAAATATATTGTTGCGAGTAAATAGGCACACAGATGAGGCAAAGTAAGTGCATTTTAAGAAAGTATAGTAAGCACCAGATCTGAACATTTACAGTGTCCAACACTGTAAGCTTCCGCACTTTACACTATCGAAACCTACAGATGCCAAAATAGACCACAAACAGGTAAACAGACCAACAACAGAGGTGAAGCTTGAAAAGTTCATAACCATACATGGATGGAAGGAGCTGCTGTGAAAGAAAAGACAAACTATGGGCATTGGCTTTTCTTGTTGCACAAATGTTACATTTGTTTTACGTAGAAGAAAGATTTATGATTCTAGCAATGTGATCTAGTAACATAGAGCAGTTTGAAGTGCATACATTTCTCTGATGTCAGTTTATCAAAATGTTGCGTACAGATATTGATGCCCGAGATGTGATTCAAATCAAGGCTTCTTTAGCATGTCTGGAAAGGGATCTAAGTCTTAAAAATAAAGCAGACTCGTCTCACTCTTTGATTAGACTCTACAACCAGAAACTTGAATTGGCATTTTTTAAGAAAAGTCAGCTATCTATTTGGGAGTTCAGTAGAACAACCTAGTTAAAATGAGTCGAGTGCACTTTCAGCCAGATCTAGACTCCAAACTTCCAAAACCATCCGTATTTGACCTCAGTAATTAACAATAAGCTAGATCCAGTACTAACGTGCTAAATTCTACCATGTATTCTCAATAACAAATCAAATTCCTACAGTAACACGTGTCATAAGAAACAATCACAAAACTCACCCCAGCTTCGCCTTCGCCACGCATCAACACAACATCATCTCCATTACGTGAACCTGCAAACATCCCAGAGCCAGCGTCCATTGCAGCTTCCAACCCAAGCACAATGTAGAGCTCCTAGAACGTAACACAGCCCCTGCCAAGACACGATATCACTTATTAACTTCCCCTGTCAAGGCCCAAACTCAACAACTTCCCTGCCACGTCTAATAACACGTAATGACTGTAACACCTTTCAACACAGTAAACCCAGGAGCACTAGCATCAACATAGAACGCCAAAGATCAAAGTCCAACCCCTTTAGCACTCAAATTTCTCTACAAGAAGCCCATCAAAAACGTCTCTGGCACTTGCACACACAAATCTAAACAAAAGCAGATTCCACATTTGGCATTAACCATTCGATCTACGTCAAAAGATATAGATTCCCCCTTCCTCAACCCCCCTGCAAATCACTTACAACTTCAAACAATCAAAGCACTGAACGGCAGTCAAGCTCCCTCATTTGACAAAACAACACTAACCCAATACAGCTCAAGCTCTACACTACCCAATCCACGCCTCTGCCAGTTTAACACAGCAAGGAAATGCAGCAGGAGTTGACCCCAACCACCTAAACCCTCTCGCAGACAAACTTCAAGCCGAACACGGCATTAAAGACCTTAAAAGAGCAACAACAACCGACACTCCTCTTAACCTACTCACTCCAACTAAACACACCCGAATCAAACCTCTGGCGGCCCAGTAATTAAAATTCAGAAACCCCGATTAATCAGCTAATTTGAAAAACAAAAAAAACGTATCTTTACACCAAAGAGCACGGTAAAGTTTCCTACCTCAGTCTCTTTCCGCGCTCTTTCTCATTTCCTCGTCGAGGGAACAATTTCTGGGCAAAATCCAAACTCCATTAAGTGCTGAAGCTCTCAGCACTTCAATGTACAACCGACTGACTTCAAAGACATTAACTTAAAACGGAGTAAAATGGCGACCTCTGCAGACAAATTTCATATTGTGCACATGAGCTGGCAGTGCTGCCCGCGGGCAGTTAGCCAGTACACGAGTCAAGCTGACCCTGCCCGAACAGGAGCCTTCCCGGCCGGCACGCTTTCCCGGCAGCCGACACTCGGAATAATCTCACCGGCCACAGCCGAATCCATGTTCGTAAATCGAACGGCGGAGATCTACGCCTGACAAACGCTCATGTCAGCCGTTGGATTGCAGTAATCGGGATTAATGTGTTGGGTGACTAGAAGCTCAATAATTGGGATACAGACATTTATAACGTGATATTTTGTGGGCACGCCATTTTTAAGGACACGTGTGGGGCCATGACAACTTTTTCACATTCAAGTCTTTTTGCCCTTCTCCGTCCAAGATGGGGATGGTTATGTGGCTAGCAAACTTGCCAAGAATGCTCTTAAATTGCTTACTACTATTTTATTTTGCCCATCTTCATCTCCTTTGCATTAAATTTATATTATAATGAGGTTTTAGATTATTTGTTGTCTTTGCCCAATATCTTAATCTATTGTTTGTATTGGTGTGCAATAGTTTTGATTCTCACATTAGATAGAGGAGCTTTTGTCACAACTTTAGAGATAATCTAAATGGGTTTGAAGTTAATTGATGTGTTCTCTGTGGTGAAATGGTGTGTAAAATTTATGGGACACGGCTAAGTTTCAGACATAACGTATTGTTGACTAAATTTCAAAAAATAGATTTTTGTAAAATTTTCAGCATTTGTTCTTCACGAAAAAACAAAAAGTTTGACTCTTTTTTCTTTCTTTTTTTTGTCTTTGGTGCATTCTATCTAGAGCTTAGTCGGAGATTAGATAGTTAGAATTTTGTCATAAGTTTACAAATAATCTATGAGCGAAAGCATAATAAGTTTGAAGTGAATTGATGCATTCTTACTCACGTGAAGGTAAATTGATTTCCAATTTTATTTTTTTATCTGGGACAAATAATTGAACAATAGTGAAAGTATAAAATTTAGCAGGTAGATAATTGAACTAAATATTATAATTAAAAAACTATTACACAATCAAGTCTAGAAACAACTCTTTCATATTATTATAAATGTTCATTTAATGTTCTTATTTACGTTGAAATGGAGTTTTTAATGATATATCAAGAATTTGTTGGAATTTGATGTTAGTTACTTTCAAAAAAAGAGGATGTGAATTGAAATAAATATTATAATTAATGTTGATTTAAATGTTTTTGTTTATAATGTTGAAGTGTTAAATATGATAAAATGAAAAAAAGTGATTTTTATTATATTGGGTCTCAAGCTTGTTGCTCAAGATGCAATTAGTCACTTACACATTGAAGGGAAGCCTAAATTGTAGTGGTTGATAATTATTTTAAGATGAATTTAAACTATTTTTATGGGGAGTCCATACTCTTACATAGATTTGATTCTCCTCATATTAGATAGCTAGATTGTTGTCATGAGTTTAGAGATAATTTATGAATTAGAGCACAATGAGTTTGAAGTCAATTGACACATTCTTACTCACGTGAAGGTAAATTGATTTCCAATATTTTTTTATCAAGGACAAATAATTGAACAATAGTGAAAGTATAAAATTTAGCAAGTAAATAATTGAACTAAATATTATAATTAAAAAACAATTACACAATTTGATCTAGAAACAACTCTTTCAAATTATTATAAATGCTCATTTAATGTTTGTATTAGTACTTGTCGATAGGCTAAGCAAGTACTATTGCATCCGTTTTTGAGTTTTTAGTGTTAACTAGTGATTAAATAAAACTGTTTAGACCAATTAGATTTTTTTAGATTTTGTATTTTGTAATCAATTTTATATTTTGTACCGTTAGATGCAATATTTTTAACTTTATAATTTATAGAAATCATTTTTCTATCATTTGATTGACTAAATCATCTGAAGTCTTATTACTGGAGTGAACCAATTAAAATTTACCACGTTTTTTATTTATTGTACACTTTATATTTAATATAATGAAAATGCATTGCTTCTTCCATATTGCATAGTTTTTGGCTTGGAAACAATTTTTGCTTCTATCTTTAATTAGAATTTTCATTAATCTTTTTCTTTTTTATATTAATTGTATATTAAAAAATTTTAATTTTAAATTATATTACATAAGTTTATGTATATAACTCACTAAATAAAAATATTGTAAATATATGATATAATATAATATATATTTATTTTCATTTATATATATTTTTAAAATATTTTAAAATTTATTATATGTAAATTATGCATTAATAAATATTTAGGTAAACAAATAAATTAAAATTAATTACTAAAGGCAAGTACTTGGCCACTATGTGGCACTTGTTTACTTTGAAATAGAGTTTTTAATAATATATCAAAAAATTGTTGGAATTTGATGCTTGTTACTTTCAAAAAAAAGGATATGAATTGAAATAAATATTATAATTAATGTTGATTTAAATGTTTTTGTTTATAATGTTGAAGTGTTAAATATGATAAAATGAAAAAAGTGATTTTTAATATATTGGGTCTTAAGCTTGTTGCTCAAGATGCAATTAATCACTTACACATTGAAGGGAAGCCTAAATTGTAGTGGTTGATAATTATTTTAAGATAAATTTAAACTATTTTTATGGGGAGTCCATACTCTTACATAGATTTGATTTTCCTCATATTAGATAGCTAGATTATTGTCACAAGTTTAGAGATAATTTATGAAGGAGAGCTTTATGAGTTTGAAGTCAATTGACACATTCTTACTCACGGGAAGGTAAATTGATTTCCAATGTTTTTTTATCTAGGACAAATAATTGAACAATAGTGAAAGTATAAAATTTAGGAGGTAGATAATTGTATTATAATTAAAAAACTATTACACAATTTGATCTAGAAACAACTCTTCCAAATTATTATAAATGTTTATTTAATGTTCTTATTTACGTTGAAATAGAATTTTTAATAATATATCAAAAATTTGTTAGAATTTGATGTTTGTTACTTTAAATATTATAATTAATGTTGATTTAAATGTTTTTGTTTATAATGTTGAAGTGTTAAATATGATAAAATGAAAAAAGTGATTTTTATTATATTGGGTCTCAATCTTGTTGCTCAAAATGTAATTAGTGGCTTACACATTGAAGAAAAGCCTACACTATAGTGGTTGATAATTATTTTAAGACAAATTTAAACTATTTTTATGGGGCGTTTGTACTCTTACATAGATTTGATTCTCCTCATATTAGATAGCTAGATTATTGTCAGAGTTTAGAGATAATTTATGAAGGAGAGCATAATGAGTTTGAAGTCAATTAACACATTCTTACTCACGTGAAGGTAAATTGATTTCCAATATTTTTTTATCTAGGACAAATAATCGAACAATAGTGAAAGTATAAAATAGAGTTTTTAATAATATATCAAGAATTTGTTGGAATTTGATGTTAGTTACTTTCATTTTTTTTTTAAAGATATGAATTGAAATAAATATTATAATTATTGATTTAAATGTTTTTGTTTATAATGTTGAAGTGTTAAATATGATAAAAAGAGAAAAGTGATTTTTATTATATTGGGTCTTATGCTTGTTGCTCAAAATGAAATCAATCACTTACACATTGAAGGGAAGACTAAACTATAGTGGTTGATAATTATTTTAAGATAAATTTAAACTATTTTTATGGCGAGTCCATACTCTTACATAGATTTGATTCTCCTTATATTAGATAGCTAGATTATTGTCACAAGTTAGAGATAATCTATGAATAAGAGCATAATGAGTTTAAATTCATTTTATGCATCCTTATTGGAGTGAATATGAATTGATTTCCCATGCTTTTTACCTAAGAGAAATAAGTGAACAATAATGAAAGTACAAAATTTAGGAAGGGACAAATAATTGAAATAAATAATACAACTATTTATTATTTTTAGGAAGGAACAAATCATTGAAACAAATTATATAACTAATGGTTATTATTTTAATTTCTTTATTTGCTTTGAAATATTTTTTAATAATATATTAAAATTTAATTAGGATAGTGTTTCTAAAATTAATTTGTATCTCTTTTGGTGAAATTTTGTGTTGAAATTTAATGTTTGTTACTTTCAAAAAGATATGGATTGAAATAAATATTATAATTGATATTGATTTAAATATTTTCATTTATAGAGTTGAAAAGATGAAAAGAGTAATTTTTATAGAGATTTTTTTGTTTATGATATAGTAAAATTTAATAAGGATGGTATTTTTAAAGATAATTTGAGTCTATTTGGGTCAAATGTTTATAATGTTAAGGAGGAGTTGTGTCACAAGTTTAGAGATAATCTATGAATGAGAGCATAATGAGTTTGAAGTCAATTGATGCATTCTGATTGTGGTGAAGTTTGAAGTCAATTGTTGCATTCCATTGCATTTTACCTAGGATAAATAATAGAATAATAATGAAAGTATAAAACTTAGGAGGGGATAGATAATTGAAATAAATATTATAATTAATATTTATCTAATGTTCTTGTTTACTTTGAAATAATTTTTTTTAATAATATATTAAAATTTAACTAGGATAGTGTTTCTAAAGTTAATTTAGATCTCTTTTGGTGAAAGATGATGTTGGAACCTGATGTTTGTTACTTTCAAAAAAAAAGGATATGACTTGAAATAAATATTATAATTATTATTGAATTAAATATTTTTTGTTTATAGAGTTGAGGTGTTGAATATGGTAATATGAAAAAAGTGATTTTTATTGTATTAGATCTCAGCCTTATTACTCAAAGTGGAAGTACTAACTTATGCATTGAAGAAAATTCACTAGTTATGTTCACATCAATAAAAAATAGAAACTCTAAAATGTGGTAGTTGGTAATTATTTAAAGACAACTTTAGACTTTGTTGGATCCACTTGCCTCTTCCTTAATAAGCTAGCTAAATTTGAGTATAATAGAAAAGGATAACAATCCAAGAAAATGATTGCATAGAAAAGGGGGGGAAATAGCAATATAGAAGCTATATATGTATGAACCAACACTCACTAAACAGAGATAGATTAAAATGTAGTGTACCAATTTGTTGATCCAACTAGCTTAAATAACAACAAGGAAAGATAAACAAAAGATCAAGGAGACTAAAAAAGTCAATGGTTAGGCTTATACACTTGAAACCTCTTAAGCTTGAAACATAGAGTCTATGCAGATATCTAGAACATTTCATCTCTCCTTATTGAAGTTGCAAAAATTGATATTTTTTCTCATCCAACTGTTTGTGGTGTATAGCTCCATCCTTATGCTCAATCTTCAACTATGAACATTAAAAATGAGTTGGAACATAATGTCCGAGTAAAACATTAAAGTATATAATTCTTGATGCAAAATGTGATTAGAAAGTAATGCTTGAAATCTACTTTTCTAAATATGCAACAAAATACATTTCCTCATAAAATTTGCAATCGTATACTTTTTTTTATTGGAATAAAAAAATAAATATTATAAGGTTCAAAAAAGAAAATAGAATAGTTGGTAACCAATAGCATCAACACTAAAAATAGCATCAATAACTATACATTGTTGCCATGAATTACATCAAGAAGAAATAGATATTTTTCCTTGGCATGTAGCAGTATCAAATACCTCAGTTATTTTCATCAAACATCAGCAACCTTAGTTTTATCCTCCAACAACTACAAATCAAAAAAGTAATATGACGACAACTAGTAGTCATTACTACTAATCCTCTCAACGATATCATTAAACCAATCCTCTATTGCAATCTACTTAATTAGCAATAGAGCCTTTAGAATCTGTCATTAACCCTCGAGAATGTAAATGAACATGATATTGTAAATGTAATTAATCAATAATCCTCTTTTCAACCACTTGGAGTTGTTCTTGAAGCTGACAAATAGAATCTTTAAGTTAACTATAGACATGTAGTTTTATCTTGAAGATTTTCTAACAAACTTGATACAAGAAGGGAAAGATTCTAGAAAATCACTTGAAGTTTGATGTGGGGGGCAAGAAAATAATATTGAAGATAGAAGAGCAATGAAACTTCCAAATAGACTTGAGGATGGCATTTCTACAAGATTGAGTGAGGATATTATGCTAAGGGGAGATACCAAGTAGAGCAATTATCCATGTCTATCCATGTTGGAAGAGAGTAGGTAGAGATGAAAAAAGAGAACACCAAATGTTGTGGACATGAGAATATAACCAAAAGGCATGTTTTATGGATTCTAGTTGAGCACAAAAATGACATGATGGTGAAGGAAGAAGGAATTTGAGGCATTTTCTAATGGGTATCTTGACATGATGAATTTTCCAAGGTAAGAGTTGATATTGGACATCCACTTTGGATTTCCATATTTAAAGGCTAAGTTTGTTCCATTTTGATTGAATGAATTTTCATTTCCAAATAGCACTGAGGTAGGGTGAGATCATGAGAGTGGGGAGAATTTTCTTATACATAACTTTAAGGGGAAAGAAATGAATCTTGCATTATTTAGGTCATTTCCAATCTTTATAAAAGGTAGAATGGCAAGTTGAAGATAGGAGACATGAGAGATCACGAGGAACTAACTATTATATTTGGAGAAGGGACTACTTAGTAAAGAATGTTATGTTAAACTAAGATCTAAATTATAACTAGGACTTCCAATTAAGGGTTACTAGATCCCACAAGTCTCAAAAAACTTGAACTCCCTTTTTAAAAAGGTATTTACCCTTAAAACTTATGATGATTCCAAGGGGTTTTTCCCCTTGCTAAATTAGTTGACTCTACCAAATAGAAGAAGATGCAAAACTGAGGCCATGACTAAAGGATTTATCATACCAAATTAGCTTCCTTGAAGTAGTTTTTCAGGCTTGCAAAATCGAATTGAACAAAGTAGATTCATGAGCTTTAAAAAAAGGAGTTAAAAGGGGTTTATCTTCCCAATCAACCTTATGCCATAAATGGTTAGCTAAAATGGATTAGATTCAAAATCTGACTAAATATTTCTAAGATGCATCCCCTTCCAAATCTCGCACAATCCATTTAGAAGTGAGGCAGATGCCTTGAGTGAAAGGATCAAGGATCCCTAAACCACCTTTGTCCTTTGGTTGGATACAATGAAGGTATGAGGTGGAGGGATGACATTTCTTGTTACCCCATTTAGCCCAAATAAAATTTATGATTGACTGAGTTAGTTGATTGTAGTATTTTTGGAGGGCAGCCAACATGAAAAAATGTATACATAACTAGAAATGAGGATTTTATTGGTAACTTGAATATGACTAGCCATGGAGAGAAACTTATTAGTCTTGTTCAACAATTTATTTCTAAACTTGACTAGGAACCAATTCCACACATCTTTCAATGAGACTCTAATACCAAAGGGTATACCAAGGTATCTAGTAATTGGGTTATGCTTAATTTCATTTAATTTAGAAGGGGTCCAAGAAGGACATGATGGATTCATTTTATGCATTGGATCCAAAGATAGTGCATAAAAGGTATAAAATATCTAGGGAATTAGTTACTTCATTGACATAGTTTGAATAAATAACATGCTATCATCAACAAAGTGAGAATTAAGCACTATAGCATTACTTGGTTTTGAGACACCATGGATAAGTTTGGAAGAGAGAGCATGTTTAAAGAGGTATCTATATTGTCCTAAATTGTAATAACTTGTAATTAGATGCTCAATTAGGCCCCATTTTTTCTTTCTTGAAATTTCATGTTCGTTATACTTGATCTAACAACCCATCTCCATTTCTAACATATTGTCCTCCTTCTTTACTCCTCATTCAAATTTTGGCATATTTCCTCAAGTACAAAACTCTTTGGGCGATTTGTTCCTAGGAAGAGAATTCCCTAGGGAAATTTTTTCCCTGGGATTTGGACCCAAATTCAAATTGATGCCTTGTTGTATTATTTTAGCAGGATATTAGAACATTTGTCAACCTCCTATGATTTTTTAGTCTTGAAATCTTGAGAGAGGTATAAAAGTGGCCTGTCTCTCTTCATTTGGACATCAACAAGAAAAAAATTCAAGAAGCAAGGTCAAGATTTCATATGTTCTCTCAAGATTTGAAAGTGAATTCAAGATATAGCATCCTCTAAGCATCCTAGGCATCTTTGAAGGCAATCTTCTTCATTATAGAAAGATTCTCTCCCTTAATGGCTAAGTAGAGTTCTCAATCAAGAAAGAATATCCTTTCAACATCCACATTAATTCTTCCTTTCATCCTTCCAAACAAGTATCTACCAATCATAACAACATTGAAGATCTAAGATGAGTATTCACATATCTATGCATTTGTGCAAGCATCCTTGATTCCTTTCTATAACTATAATTCAAGAAACATACAAGCATCTTCGTAAATATGTATGATATCAATATTCGGTTATGAAGGTATATATAAAAGGTAATTCTAACATTTACCTTTCATTTCAATTTCAAGGTCGATTCCTCAACCAGGGCTTGACCAAGGCAAACCCCTTTCCACAACATTTTCCCCATTTTCTTATGTCTTGGAATAGGTGGTGAACCTACTATTGCAGATATAGAAAGTATAGGACCCAACAAACTATTTGTGAAAGTTTTAGATAAAATTACAAGGCATAGATTCATTCAAGCAATCTGTACACAAGAATAAAATGCCTAAGACAATCTACACCCTACAAGTCACCTTCAAACTAAAACCACAGATCAAAATTGTTACCCAGTTGTTGTTTTAAGTCTTTGCAAGTTCTTATTTGTTTTTTGTTAGTCTATTTATGTTGAAATTATCATTTCTACCTATTTAGCCTTCTACCTTGCATCATCCTATCATATCCCCTCAAATCCAACTCATCCTAAATATTATAATGAAGGATCATTGCAATCACTTAGCGCTTAAGTCCTACTTGAGCCTATTGGGTAATCTTCTTTCAGGTTGTGCATTAGGAAAAGGTGGGCTACCCCTATCTATTTCATTGTACCCCCCCACCCCCCACCCCCTGCCTTTCCCTATTGTACATTTTGGTGAGCCTAAATTATAACATTCATATTATATTTTTGGTGTTAGATCTCATTTGTATGCATTATTATTTGATGGTTAGATGTGCTTTTCATTAGGTTTCATGTGCAATTGTTCTTAATTCAATTCATGTTGCATAAAATTGGTGAGTGTTTGCATTTACATTTCTTTTCATTAAAATATCTCTTTTCATTGCATTATGCATGAGTGTTATAAAATTGAGTCCTACCTATAGCATTCTAGTTAGGAGATGTTGTAGACTTATGGGTTTCTTTTATCTTGGGTCCTCTTTGTTTCCTAGGAGTCTTGACGAGACACACATGCCTACTAATTTGACATTCCCACTATTGATAATAATCCTTCTTTCCACTCTTCTCATGATGAAGATGAGACCTTAAGAGTGTCCTCAACCTAAGTGCAAAATATTTCCCGTGACTTTGAAAATTTTGAGTAATATTTCAGACAAGAACATTCTAATATGGAACTCATCTCTTTAGTAGAAACAATGAGAAAGATGATTCACAATGATGAGAATGGTGTTTATTTTTTGTGTACTATTTCTCATCTTATCCATAAAAATGTTAAACCTATTAACTATTAGGCTCAAGACTTTGGGTTTATTCTTATTCCTACTTCATTACCTAGTGTTCCTACCTATACTTCACCTCCCATGACTACATTCGTTCCAAACATTAATCCTACACATTTAGTCTTGGAAATATTCCTAATCATATTGTTCCTCCTTCAACTGCTCCATGTGTTTCCCAACCTTCATTTGTGCCTACTTACAAAAATGTTCCATTTTCATATTATATTGTTCCTTCCATTTCCCGCAATTCTCCAAATCTTTCATGCATCTCATACCAACCTTTCCACTAAATCCACTATCAATAGTCCTTCTCAAGATGTTTCATCCTTGCAATAATAAATAACCTCCATGACTCAATATAAATTCAATAATTCTACTTGTTACATTTGTAGTTCTATGTCCTTTGATATCATATGTGCCATTGTCTCTCAACACATGGAAATACCTCACTTAGAGACTTACACTGGTAAAGATGATCTCTTGACTCATGTGAATACATTTCAAACATCATGCCTTTTCATAGGATCATAAACTCATAGATAAACTATTTATGAGAATATTTAGAGACAAGGACTTATAATGCTATTATTCTTTACCTCATTATTTCATTGATTCCTTTCAAAAACGTGCTAATTCTTTCATTCAAAATTTTCAAAAAAATATTGGTCCTGAGATTTCATTGACTAATTTTATGCATAGTGAACAAGATGTTAATGAAAAGTGACTAGTTTAAATGGTAAATTTAAATATTTTCATGCTTAGATTTCTTATCTTGTGTCTGATATTGATGTGCAACATATATTCATTACTAATTTCTAAAAAGACATTAGAGATAAGATATTGATTTCTAAATTCCCTTCATTTACTCAATTATGTGCAATGATTCATAATCATCAACTTAAAGTGAGTGAATTTGAGAGCTATGCTCTAATGGATTTGGTTGATAAGAGTGATTCCACATCCTAGTCATTCCAAAAATTTCAAAAACCCGAAATCTTCATCAAGATCAACAATTCATCAAACAACATTGATGCACAAGTGGCAAAAACATCCAAAGGTGTGGCTTCTTTGTCATCTATTTTTAAACCTTCTCCTAATTTTACACCTCTTTTTTGAATATTTTCATAAATTGGTGTTCAAGTTGATTCATTCTAATATTTTAACACTTACTCCCATCAAACCAATTGATCCTTCAAAAGAATCCAACAAAAACTTTGATCCAAAAGTTTTTTGCCAATACCGTCGTCAACCTGGTCATGATAGTGAAAAGTGTTTCCATTTGAAATCTATTACCAAGACCTTATTGATTTTGATTATATATCTATTGAGGGTGTTAATGATCAAGGAAACAAGTCCATTTCTCCTTCTGACCAAAACTTGCAAATTTATACCAATCCCTTACCTTCTCATTCTACCAATATGATTGAGTCTACCCATTCTTTGCCTTCTTCTTCCAACATTAATAACCTTATTGTGAAATATGATGAAGAGTGTATTGAGGCCAATAATGTTTTCAACCTTATTGATCAATCTTAACCTAAGCCCAAACCAACACTTGAGCTTTGCACTACATTTGATCCTAAGGAGACTATTAGGGCACTTCGTGTTCCTCTTTACATTTTTGCAAATATTAATGGTCTTCCCTCTCATGGAGTCCTTGCAGATCCTACTTTCATTGTCAAAGTTATAAATGAAGAACATATTTACACAATACACCTCTAGCAAGACTCTTGTGACAATTCAAATGTGAAGATTAAAAATTTAAATGGTTTTACTTGTCCCACCCATGGTTCCATTACCTTTCTTGTAGAAGTTGATAAGAAAACCTTATATTTCACCTTTGTTGTCATCCCAACTTCCAATCATTTCAAGTTAGACTTGGCTTTCCTTGGATCACTTCCATGACATCCATAGTTTCTCCTATTAATAAGTGTTTAAAATTTTCCCATGATGGAGAACTCATTGCGATTAACCATAGTCTCTATCAACATTTAGCAAGTTATGGAAGCTTTGAGCTTAAATTCTTTTGGCCTAGTATGCCTCAACCAATTTAGCCTCATAAAGATAATTGCATCCTATTATATCAAAAATTCAAAGACAAAAATATTTGTGAACTCAATAATTCTATAGCTCTGTACCCTTGTCCTGGACTTGGACCCCTTACTAGACCTTCCATACCTCCTATTTATGTTTTAGTTCCACCTCATATATCTTAAAAACACCTTGCATCTGCTATCTCTCAACCTAGTGTGGTTCCAAAAACATTTACTCCTCTAAGACACTCAAATTCCTTGATTCCCTATGACCAACCCATGCATAACCCAAGGGAGGAAGTTAATCTCAAAAAGATGAAATTACATAAACTTGATGATTATATTTGTATCATAGATTCTATTGTGATTAATCTGGATGAAGAAGATACTCTTGATGATGAAAATATTTCTAATGCAAATGATGTTCATGCTAGTGATTTTGATGATTTGTATGAGATTTTTAATGTTAATCATCATTTACCTTCTATATTTTCAAAATAACTATCTCTTGCTCCCAATGACAAACAAAGTGGCTCGCCATTATAGTATGGTCCTTGTTTAGAACTTATGATAGCTCCATCTATTATTCTATATGTTTCTCCTCTTGCATGTTTCCAACCTTCCCTAAATAATATAGACCAATATGGGGGGGTGCAGGTGATATGCTTGAATAGATCCTCTTGTACGGTGGATTCTTTGGTGTGTTTACCTATTGTATTGTGCTTCCCCTATGATGTGTTGCTTGTTATGTGTTTTGTTCAAACTTTTGTAGATGACCTTGTTTATTTTTTGGTACAAGGTGATAAATTAATTGACCTATTGTGACATTCCTTTATTTGTATCTCACTTATATATGTCACATACATGTTATGTCGTGCATGTGTTATTGTTCGTAAATATGGCTATATGTTGTCTTTTTAGGGATGATACAAAGTGGTAGCTACCATTATTCTTTGTCTTCGCAATGATGGCCCAAAAGACTCTTCTTTGTATCTCTTATGTGATCTTCTTCCACTGTGCTCATTGTTATGCTACCTTTGTGGGATGATGCCAATTCATTTCGATATAATTCTTGATATACATGAGCTATTATATGATCATACTAACTCAAAGTTAGTAGATCCCTTTTGTGCTCTCTTTGTCATGTGTTTCATTTTCATTAGTTTATCTTTTCTTTAGGGCATATCATAGTGGAAATGTCTCTTGTGGGTGCATATATGCTCCATTAAAGCCATTGCTCCTCTTAAGGCATTTGCAATCGCTTTAACATGGGGGCATACATTCCCCTCCTTGTTTCACATTTTGCACACACACATAATGATTCAATGCAATCTCTTATATGGATGGCTAAGGAGACAATTCCTTCCTTAGGATTATCCTTTCATTTCATTATTATGCTTTGTGCATTATTTAGTGGATCCTTAGACTAATCATACTTTTCTAGATCCCTTTAGAGACTATGCTTTCCTTAGGACTGATCTCTTTTTTTGGGTCACTTAGTGGATACAATTCTTACCTTAAGGACTGATCATCTTTTGGAAAACTTCCTAGGGGTCTATGCTTCACTTGGTTATCTTTTTTCGATGAGTTAAAAAACATCGCATAGCTCGCTAGACTATCAATTCCATATTTTACAGTATTACCTTCTATTTCCATGACCCATAATAAGGAAAAACTTTACTAAGATACTCTCTGTATATATATTTATAGAATTGCCTCTTTTATCTTGGTTTTATATTTGATGAGTAACTAAGTCATTTGGGGGCTTCATCTCTCCTTATCTCCTTGACCTTGATAAGAATTTTCTAATGCATCAATCTACTTATCATGAGCATGAGGTAGTCTCATAATCCTTGTAAAGTGGGGGCTAAATGTACCATCCTCAGTTGTAAGCACTATAATTAGATGCTCAATTATGCCCCACTTTTTCATTCTTGAGATTCCATGTTTATTATGCTTGATCGAGCAACCCATCTCCTCCATTTATGGTATCTTTCTCTCCTTCTCAATTCCCAGTTCAAATTTTGGCCTATTTCATCAAGTAAAAATGCCTTGGGAAATCTTCTTCTATGAACTAAACACCATGGATGATTTATTTCCTAAGATTTGGGCCCAAATTCAAATGGGCGGCCCATTGTAGTATTTTAGTAGGATATTAGAACTCATGTCAACCTCCTCCAATTTTTATCACCAAAATATTTGAATAGGTATAAAAGTGACCTATATCTCCTCATTGGAAATCTACAAGAAAGAATTAAAGAACTAAGATCAATATTTCATACGTGCTCTCAATATTTCCAAGTGAGTTCAAGATCTAACATCCTCCAAGCATCAAAGGCATATTTAAAGGCAATATTCTCCATTGTAGAAAGCTTCTCTCCTATGATGGAAAAGTAGAGGAGTTGTTAATCAATCAAGTCAAATCCCTTTCCACAACATTTTCCCCATATTTTATGTGTGTGGGAACATGTGGCAAACCTATTGTTGTAGATCTACAGGACCCAACATACTATATGTGAAAGTTTCAAACAAAAGTAAAGGGTACATAGTTACTCAGGTGATTTGCATTTGAGAATATAATGCCCAAGGTGGTCTATACCCTGAAATCAACTTCAAACTAAAATCATAGGTCACTACTATTATATACTTGTTATTTTAAGTCACTACAGATTCATGTTTTTTTTCTATTAGTTTATGTATGCTAAAAAAAATATCATTTCTACCTATTTAGCCTTCTATCTTGCATCATCATATCATATCCCCTTAAATACAACTCATCCTAATCATTGTACTCACTTAGTGTTGAAGTCCTACTCGAGCCTATTGGACCATATTCCTTCCGATTGTGCATTAAGAAAAGGTGGACTGCCCATATCTATTTTATTTTAATTTGACCACAAATATTAGGTCCAAATCCAAGCCATTTTAGCATGTTTTGAATGAAGGGATAACAAATATGGTCATAGGCTTTATCAAAATCTAGCTTGATAATAAAAGCATATTGAGAAGGTTGTTGACACCATTCAATAGTCTCCCAAGCAAGCACCAAGTTATCTAAGATAAATCTATCACTTAAGAAACTAGTTTGTTCTTTCCTCATAATCTTTTGAGTTATATGTTTTATTCGGTGAGCCAAGGATTTAGCAATAATTTTTTAAGATATTTTAAGTAAAGTAATAGGTTTCCATCCATCCATAGTGTCTTCATTTTTACCTTTGGGAATAAGTTTAATCATTCCTTGATTTATAACTACCCCTAATGATCATGTTTCAACCCCTTCAAGACAAACATAATAGAAGTATTCACAAATGCGAGGTCAAATCACTCTGTAAAATTCAACTAGAAGTCCATCAATTTCTAGACTTTGTCTAAGGCCATGCTATAGAGATCCTCATCAATCTCTTTAATAGAAATAAGTCAATCAATGTATTTTCTATGAATAAGGTCTATTTTACATGGAATACAATTTGCAACACAATCTTCAACAATTGGAAGAAGGGGGTCTCCAACATATTCATCAATAAAAAGGTTCTTGAAGTGATCATAAAACACTTATAAAATGGCTGATTAAATAATTTCATAAGGAGTTCCATAGGAACCAATAACTTGACAAAAACTAGAAACCCTTTAATGTTGTTACCAACTTAAAGGCATTCTTGGACTCTTGCTAGTTGAAATTGTCAAGAAAAATGAACTTCCAACTATCATTAAAATGTTTCACCCCCTTATTGAATAGGTAACTAGCTCTCTTGGGCAAAATGATAGCTAGAGCCTACCCATGATACGATATATGTTTGCTCCACCAAATAGAGGAATTCACAAAGTTGAACCCATGTTGAAATGAATTCTTTCTCCAGTTAAAGTAGTTACAAACTAATTGTTACGGGATGGTTAATAGGATAGCTAATTTTCTAGAAAAATGTGTCATTGACTCTTATATAGTTTTGATTATCCTCACATTAGATAGCTAGATATTTGTCACAAGTTTTAAGACAATCCATGAATGAGAGCATAATGAGTTTGAACTCAATTGATGCATTTTAATTGGGGTGAAGATGAATTGATTTCTAGTGATTTTTACCTATGAGAAATAATTAAACAATAAGTAGGATAGTGTTTTGAAGTTATTTTGGATCTCTCTTGGTCAAAGATCATTTTAGGACATATATTTGTTACTTAAAGAAAAAGAAGATGAATTGGAAAAAAACATTATAATTAATGTTGATTTAAATAATATTTTCTTATAGAGTTGACGTGTTGAATATGATAAGATGAAAAGAGTAAATTTGTTTACAAATTCTTTGTTTATAATATAATAAAATTTAATACGGGTGGTGTTTCTAAAGTTAATTTGGACCTCTTTGGGTCAAATATTTTTAAGGATAAGGAGGAACTTTGTCACAAGTTTAGAGATAATCTATGAGTGAGAATATTATGAGTTTGGAGTCAAATGATGCATTCTAATTGCGGTAAAGATGAATTGATTTTCAATGCTTCTTACCTTAAATAAATAATTGAAAAATAATGAAATTATATAAATTAAGAGGGGATATATAATTGAAACAAATGGTACACTTAATATTTACTTAAATGTTCTTGTTTACTTTGAAATAGATTTTTTAGTAATATATAAAAATTTATTTAGGATACTGCTTCTCAAGTTATTTCTATCTCTTTTGATCAAAGATCACATTATGAATTTGATGTTTGTTACTTTTCAAAAAAGAGAGATGAATTGAAATAAATATTATAATTAATATTGAACATTAGTAAAAATTGAATATGAAGTAAATATTTTAGTTAGTCACACTAGGAAAGGAGATAGATCATCGTGCATTTTCTAACTCCTACTACTAGGGTTTCATCTTGCTCTTTCTACAAAGCTGCACAGAATGGTTGTTTGTAGGGGGGTTGGTCATGGATCATTCTTGCATCCTTCCTACCTCTACTTGTAATGAAGGAAAATATTCAGCTCCTCTTTCAAGCCTTTATTTGCAAGGATACATGTGTTGGTTTGCCATCGCTGGACACTTCCCTCAACTATTTTCTACGATGGGTGTGGAAGAATAGTTCAATGTTGGATTTGGAGATGAAAGATTATTCAATAGGATGAAGAGTAAATATTTTAAGTGCTTTGAGAATGGTGAATCATCCTCAACTTTTAGCTACAATTATAGTTTATGGGGGCACGATAGCAAACAGATGTTGGAGAAGTCATGGAATGGAGTTAAATACAACCACATGATGAATCATATGGGAGCCAAGGAGGAGAAGGGGTATATTGGAAAGGCATTAGGTTTGGTTTTAGAAGTAGTTAAGAATGGAAACAATGGGATTGAGAGGTGTGGTAAATGGGTTGAACCGCTTGCTGACAAACTTGCAGTCTCTTTGGAGGAAAAGATTGAGAAGGAAGTTATAGAAGATGCAAACAAATTCATGGATATGAGTTTGATAGGGATATTTATGGGTTTATGACACAATCTAGGAGAGGTGAATAAATGGATATCTAAGGTGGGGGACCATTTTTGAGGGTAACATCCATTATATCCTTGTGCATGAGGGTTTTGTTTTGATCTTTGACAATGAGTGCGAAAGGAAGAAAAACTTTTGTGATTATATTTGGAGTTCGGAGAATAAAAAAACACTAATATTGAAACCCTAGTACTTAGCCTAAAACCCTTCCACCAAATCCATTGATAGGATTCCTCTTTGGGTAAGAGCTCAAAACTTTCCACTTCATTTATTATTTTATTCTTGTTTTGAAGCTATTGGGAATACTCTAGGTAAATTTTTGGAGGTAGATGTGAGTTCAAAAAAGTTCCATTCAACTTTTTCCTAGATTCTATTTGAAATGGATGTAACAAAATAACTCCCAATAGATTTATCTTTGACTATGGTTAGTAGTGAGTGGCTTCAACCTATGGATTATGAAGGCATCCCATCTATATGTAAAAGATGTTTTTAAACTTATCATGTGGTTGCTTTTTGTTCAAAAAAGAAAGTTTGTAAGCATGTATCTTGGTGGAAGGAAGCCTCTCACCAATTTTATTCATTGGAGAAGAGGCAAATGATTAATTAGTGGAGGCTTCAGAAGATTTTGTTCTGGCCTTCAAACAAATTTCAATCTCAAATGAGCCACAAGAGGCTAGTTTTAGAAAGAAAGCAAAGGAGGGTCAAAAGGAAAATATCAATGAGGCTTCAAAGGGCATGTATAGGGATAATACTAATGGTATATATTCTGCTAGCTCCCTAGTTCAACAAAATGAATCTTTGGTTATGGGTGTGGGAAGGGGCACACATCTAGTTTCAAGAGGCACGAAGGATCTGGGGACCACACATGCAAAAGCGAGTGACAATCTTGGTAATGTAGTATCAACATCGACTGGTCAACATCTTTGTCAAGATAGTGAGGGAAAACCTTCCTTTGGTGATTCCTTGTTATGGAAGGAGGCTACAACACTAGAAGAAGGATGACAAGTAGTTAAAGGGAAATGGGGCAAGAAGACACAAAAAGAAGGTGGCTTTGATATGACTCTCCACTCACACTCAAAAAGTTGAGCTCATAGTAGCTCTTTACTTCAGACTTGTTAATAGGTCTGATTCGTATACCTTTTCTATTTGGGGAGTTGGTCTCCCTTTGTAACCACCCCTAGTTTGGGCCAGGTTTAAAATTTAGATTGTTAATAAAAATATGAATCAATCATCAATCAAAAACAAAATATTTATTTGAATATTTTTGTTTTCTTTGTAATTTAGATTTTTTCATAATATATTAAAATTAAATTAGGATAATATTTTAAGGTTAATTTGAATCTCCTTTGGTAAAAGATAATTTTAGGAATTTGATGTTTTTTACTTTAAAAAAAGGATATGAATTGAAATAATATAAGTTTAATGTCGATTTGAATGTTTTGTTTATAAAGTTGAGATGTTAAATATGGTAAGATGAAAAGAATAGTTTTTATATAGATTTTTTTGTTTATAATATAATAAAACTTAATTAGGATGTTGTTTCTAAAGTTAATTTGGATCGCTTTGGGCCAAATTTATTATTAGGAATCATTTAATAATTTAGTGTGTATTACTTTAAAAAAAATAATTGAGTATGAATAGTAAAGTTCAAGCACATGATTTATTATTTGGCCTCAAGCTTGTTATTAAAAATGGAATCAATAGCTTACACATTGAAGGGAATTCATTGATTATGTTCAATTCAATCATAAATTGTAGCTCTAAAATGTGGTGTTTGATAATTATTTTAACATAAGTGTAGAATTTATTGGATTTACTCGCCTCTTCCTCAATAAGATATTGATATCATGGGAAGACTAAAAGGACAACTAATTTCCTAGAAAATTATGGCATTGACTCTTTAATAGAAAGTATATTAGGAAGCAGTTTCAAAAAAAATTAAAGGACTAGAAAATTCAAATATCATAAAAGTGGAATTCCACATAGGAGAGGAGTTCTAAGTATTTATTTTAAGGTTGTTTAAAATGTAAACCTCATAAAATGTCTAACTAGTAAAGGCGGCATAAATCCTCTAGGGTTCACCAATTCAAAACTACTTGCATGATTGAAATGTAACAATTTGATTTACGAAGTTGATATCCATCATTTATGATCTAAAGAATATTCACAAAAATGCATAAATTAAATAAATTAAGTGCATTTCACTTCCTTTAATTTTGATGAAGATCTAAATATAGGTGTGGCACAAGTTGCTATGCTTTAAGTAGTTTAATCTATAATACTTTATTCTTTAAGGTTTTAAAACTTTGCTTTGTATCATTAACCTATAAATTTGAAAATACACCTTCCCAATTCACTTTCATAATTATGGATGTTATCTCTATGAACACAAACATGAACCTACATGAAGATCTAAACTTATAGACTATGGACCACCAGAAATTGGTCCACCTCAACTTTTATTATCTAAACATGTGTAGGGGTAGGTGATACTTACAAATGCATTTGGGTGATTTGTTGGTTCATAAGGTCATGTTCTACTTAGTCAAGCTCCTAACAAACTAAATTTTATGATTTCAAATAAAAGATGAAAAATAATAAATGAGTATGTAATTGATGTAGGATGACATGTTTTAATGTGATGCTCTAATAATGTTGTTAAATACTTTTTATCTCTTTATTGATTGTATTATAAATGTGATCAACACATTCCTCTACCTCATGCTTGGTGATTTTTAAATGAGTGATTGAATATCTTTCAATACAAAAACCAAACACACAAATCAAAATAATGGGCATTAAGTCAGCTCATAGTAACTAGCAAAGTAGTTAACAATGAATATATTTAAATTTTAGATTTTAAATAGAAAATGTTCATATCTAAAATTGTGGAAAGAAATGAAGTTATATTCGCACCTATGGATCTAATCTAAAATGATGAAAAAATAAGTCTAAGAAGTAGGAATTCAAGTCTATAAAGGGTATTAAAAAGGGATTGATATTCATGTAATGTGCACCCAAAATGGGGCTAAAAAATCTTAATGTGTTAAATTATATTGATTTCATGGATGTACTTTAAGGTGAAGCTATATTATTATCACCCACACATTGGGTGTATTAGTCTATAACTCTAATAGTTCATCTCACAATTTAAGAAAACTTGTAAGCGTAATTACAAAATAACTTAAGTGGATTAAGTTCCCTTGCCTTTATACATTTTTTTAAAGTATGTGATTGATGATTGGGTCCTACTAGTGCTTTAATAAGTATACAATTAATTATTTGTACCTTTATCCTAACTTTAATTACTTCTAGGTACAATTCACACTAGTCCCCTCACAATCATAACATGGCAATTTAATTTGTATTTATAAGTTTAAATACATGTTAAGTTGTATCACGTAATTGAAGAAATTATAAATAGTTGAAAGTAATAATTATTTATGATTATTATATAATATCATCATATTGCATTGGCAAATTTGTTAAATTCTAAATAGTATTTTAATTATAACATTTTATCTTATATTTGTTAAGTCAAAATTTTGGAAATGGTGATCTATCCTAAGAATGCAAACTAGAAACCATTTCCAAACACCTTCATCAGGGAACAACCAATTAGGCCCAACTTTATCCCCTTAGGAGAACCTTTCCCATGTGGTTGATTGTTCCTTTTGAATTTTTTATTATATATGATTAGATATTATTGAATTGAGAATGCAAGAACTAGACCAAAATGATGCAAATTTGACAATAATCAACATAAATAGTAAGCTACAAAAGACATGAAAATCAAAAGATAGATCTAGAAAGAATATTCAAGAGAGAACCTATGGTTACATTTTGAGCCTAAAAATGTCAATCTATGTTAGTAGGAACCACTTACCTGAAGATATCTAATGTTGCAAATATCATAAATGAATTCTAGATTAGGATGGCCTATAGACTACCCTCCTAAAATTTTGGCAATAAGATATTGATAAGTATAGATAATTGATAGTGACCATGGGCTTTTGATTCTTCAAAATTTGGATTTATTCATCTTAATCATGTCTTCATGAATTTGTAATCTAAATTGGTTAATTTTGAATCCTACACATAAAAGAGAGAGAGTAAAAGTATTAGGTTGTATAGGGGCTTTCCTGAGTCAAACCCCAGGTAGGAATTAACCTCTCCTCAAGCAATGATGATTAGAAAGAGAGTGCACCTTTGATTAGGAAGAGACTAAAAACCTCAAGGAAATGCTAAATTAAAATTGTATACCTTTTTAACAATCTTCTTTCCTTGAAGCTTCATGAAAGGTTGATGATACTAGGTAGGAGTTCATGCATGTATTATTTCATGGATGAAATGCATAAACTTGATTATAGATTCTTACTTGGATGCTTGACCTCAAATTTACTCCCTTGAAGATGCTTGGTTTCTTGCTCAATCAGAATTGAATTTCTTGATTTAAACCATAATTCATAGATGTTTGAATAAGGGGGAAAGGCTTTCTTATATTCACAACCTCATGAAACATGTTGGTAATTTCTAATAAGGTTGACATAAAAAGCACTTTCTAGCTCAACAAACTTATGATTGTTACAAAATTAAAGATGGGCACAAAATGGTTGGGCATTGTTGAACACCTTTGGATGCTGAGAGGGGGGAGGATGAACTAGCATAAATAAATACTTCACTATTCTACCACCAATCTCAATTACTTGTACTTGATTCAACTATTTATCATTATAAGATATAGAAATGAAAGTACACACACATTGAAACCATATTTACATGGAAAACCCAATGCAAGAAAAACCTCAATGATATAGTGATCACTATATGAAATAATTCATTACAAAGCTTTAGGCCAAAAGCCAAGGAACTCATTATCTCTTATGTTTTGGCACACTGCAAAGGAACTCAATGTTCCTAAGAGAACTTGCATAAAATTTTTAGATCTACACAAAGTTAATAAAAGGGTACAAAACCTTATAGAAAGCATAGACAAAAGTATGAAAAGATGTAGGATCTCATATTCAACTTTTGTAAAATCTATGTCTAATTCAACAATTTGTTCTTCTGCTCTTCCTTGTCTGGATTTCTTTTTCTTTATATTCGATCAATAGTTAATTCACTAATAACTCACACACTCTTTCTTTCCTTACCCATCCATTCACACATTTGTGTGTGTGTAGCATTTTATTCATCAAAAACTTCAACAACGTCAGTCATAAAAAAATATAAGTACTATTAGTACAAAGTCAACTATCTTGAGCATAAATATTAAATTCAGTCCATACTAAGAGATAAAGGGGATGAAAATGCATCACAATTTAAGTCTTTCCCAAATGATATAATCAAGGTGCACACATCACATCATCCTCTAAAGTCGGTCCTAAAAGTAACGTGTAGAAAGACACTAAAACATGTTACCAATCAACTTAATAACATTCTCTAAAGCACATCATTCCATGAAAAATACCACACACCATGAGACTATATCACTCTTAATATGTTAACTCTTTTCATCCTATATCTAGTCTAATAAGACTCAAATCCAATCACTACAAGTAGTTGATTCATCTAGAAGCCAACACAAACAACAATATCACACTTGTGACAACAAATCTTCACTTGTGGAGTACTTAAACAAAAAATAGCTGAATTGAAACATTTCATGAACCATCTAACCATGTCTACCAAAATTCATAACCTAATATACCAATGTGTAGCAATGTGAAGCATTCTCTAAGCCTGTCCAATCTAGTGAATCATAACTTCTTCAAAAGTACAATTGGGGACCTAAAAACATGATAGTGCAATATTCATGGTACAAATTCATTATAAACATAACTAAAAGATATCATCATATTATGTAGAGGAATGTAGATAATTCTCCCATAAGGTCTTCAAAAAATCTTTTTAGTATACTCTAGCTTGTCATACTTCCATTTTTTGGATATACCTCATATTGTCTTAGTATTATCATTATAATATCAAGACATCATCTAAAAACTCAATGCCAAACATCTATTATCCTTCAAGCACTCTTTCCTACACATCAAAGATTAGATACTCTTTCCTACATAGCTCAAGTCTTCATTAGATACACTCATTACTCATTCTCAATCTCAAAAAATTCTCAACCACAACCAATTGACATCAATGTAATTATTAGTTGACATCAATGACAACACTAACCATATAGCTAACAATCTCCCCCTTTTCATTGATGGAAACACTAATGAAAAACAAAGTTGAACTTTTAATTCCTCCTTTAACATCAAGGAAAAAGGGCATTGAATAATTTTTCTCCCCCTTTCATTATGCAACCAAAAATATCAAGATGTAGCTTAAAGTATCTCTATTTTGAAAACTCCCCTTGTTAGAGGAAACTAATCTTCTATAACATTTTCTGAAATCTACTACCTTCATTTTACCCATGAGAGTAGTCACACATCAATCGAGTAAATAAAAGATAGACAATAATTATTCTCCAGTGCCTAGAATGATACACTTCTCTTGTGCATCTAGTTGTTTTAAAAAGGAGGGGTAATAATCCCTAAATTTTATCTAATATATTTAGAAGTATCCTTAGCCAAAGCCTTAGTGAAAATATTTTCAATTTGTTCCTTAGTAGGTACATACTCCAACTTAACTTCCTTCTCAATAAATTTCTCCCTTAATAAGTGAGACCATATAGAAATATGTTTTTTCTTCGAGAGAATCATTGGATTCTTTGAGATAATAATGGAACTTATGTTATCACACATTATTAGAGTGAATTCATCAAAAAGTACCTTCGCATCCTTAAGTGTTTGCTTCATCCAAATTATTTGAGAGCTATAATATATTATTCCCCTGTAGTAGATAATAAAAATGGGTCTTTTTTTCGCTTCTCCAAGAGACCAACCAATCTCCCAAAAAGAATGCACCTCCACTTTTACTTCTATTATCTACACATCCATCCCAATAAACACTAGTAAAATATTTTAGTGAGAAATCACCATCCCTTCTATACCATAAGCCAAAATTTGGAGTTCCTTTTAGGTATATGAATATCCTTTTTTCTACCACTACATGAGATTATCTCAGATTGGCTTGATATCTGACAACCAAGCATATTTCATTCATAATATATGATATTGAAGTGGTTAAGTAGATAAGTCCACCTATTATAGACCTGTACATTTTTTGATAAACCTCCAGAGATTCATCATCCTTTCTTGACCAACAACTAGTAGCCATAGGAGTTGCAACCAGTTTAGAGTCCCCCATTCTAAAGTTCTTCATAATTTCTTTGATGTACTTGGTCTGTGAAAAGAAAATGTCATCTTCCTTTTGTACAACTTGAAGACATAGAAAAAATGACATCTTACCAATCATAGACATTTTAAATTCTTTTTGTGGATCTTTAGTAAAATTATTTCAAGCATCGTCATCACCTACAAATATGATATCATCAACATATACAATTACTATGAGGAACTTATCATCTTCAATTTTAAAGTAAAGATTACTATCTGTCATACCTTTCTTGAAATTTTGTTGCAATAGATGTATATCCAATCCAATGTACCAAGCCCTAGGAGCTTTCTTGAGTCTATACAATGCCTTATTGAGTTTGCACACCATATTTGTATCTCCTGATATCTTGAAACCATCTAGTCATTCTATGTAAAATTCTATCTCTCCATTTAAAAATGCAGACTTAACATCCATGTAATACACTTTAAAATTCTTGTAAGTATCAAAATCAAGGAAAATATTAATAGCTTTCACCCTAGCTACCAAAGAAAAAATTTGTTCAAACTCTTTTCCTTCAACTTGGGTTTTATCCTCTGCATACTATTCTTGCCTTGTTATGCACAACTTATCCATCTTCATTCAACTTATTCTAGAATACCCACTTAGTTCCAATCACAAATTTGTCCACCAGTCTAGGTACTAGTTACCATGTTTAATTTTTTTTTATCTGATCTATTTCTTCATTCATAGGTTTTATCCATTATTCATTATTTCCCACCTCTACATAATTCTTTGGCTCTACTATAGATAAGAAGCAATATTTTGATTACTCACCTACCTTAGCAAGTCACCTTTTTTTGACAGCTTTATTCTTGTCTCCAATAATTTGATCTTTAAAATGACCCCTCTAAACATATCTAGTAGGTGTCCCTAATGTTTTTTCATATTCTTTTTCTCCTTCCTCTGACCCCTCATCAACTTTCATAGCTTTCATTTCTTTTGTGGAAGTAGCAGGAACCTATTCTTACTCAAATTTAGGTTCATGAGTATTCAGATTCCACTATTCATTTACTCAAACATTTTCACTTTATACAACTTTCTTTAATCTCAAATTGTAGTGTTTGTATGCCTTACTTGTAGTATAGTATCCCAAAATGATATCCTCATTATATCTTGTATCAAACTTTCCAAGATTACCTTCATCTCTTTTGATATAGCATTTTCACCCAAAGATTATTAAATATTTGACCATATGTGCCTTTCCAAACCATATCTCATAGGGATTCTTTGTATGATTTACTCTAATGTGTACCCTATTAAGAAGATAGACATAAATTTATGCAATATATCTTCTATATACATTGGGTAGATTAACATCTTTTCACATAGTTCCATCCATCTCAACAATAATTCTATTTTTCATTTCAACAACTTCATTATCTTGTCGAGGCCTAGGAGAAAATAGTTGTCTTCTAATTTTGTACTTTTCACAAAATATATCAAACTCATATGACGTAAATTCTCCTCCTCTATCATATCTCAAACATTTAATTCTAGCATCCTTTTGATTCTCAACCAAATTCTTGAAATGTCTAAACCTATCT
Organism: Chamaecyparis obtusa; assembly: GCA_027943335.1. Taxonomy (NCBI): domain Eukaryota; kingdom Viridiplantae; phylum Streptophyta; class Pinopsida; order Cupressales; family Cupressaceae; genus Chamaecyparis; species Chamaecyparis obtusa. The sequence continues at coordinate 628,360 of BSBK01002889.1, read as the reverse complement.
AGAGCTTATGTTTTTTCTCTTAAAAATGTCACCCGTGCCATTATAGAATAGTCATCAATAAGTAACATGAATTAACTTCACCATTGAGTCCTCTAGTTCTTAAAGGGCCACATATATTAGTATGTATCAACTCCAGAGTCCTTGTGGGTTAATATTATTCATTCTTAGTTTTCTTTCCCATCTGACATTACCTACATGTAGTATTAGTAGGCCTAATAATATTTGGCATGTATCTCTCATCTTCAGAGGAACTAATCCTCATCAAATTGTCAAAGTTAATGTGTCCCATTCTTTTGAGTTGTAGCCAACATTCATTTCTTAGTTAAAAAGAGAAACTTTCTTCATTGTTCTACTTTAGATAGTAGACACTACAATTTCTTATACCTTATGCAACTTACAGTCAAAACCTTTTCAGAGTTCACATATAACTCCATGAAAACTAACCTCAAATCCTTTACTACATAACTAACTCATATTTAAAAGACTTATCCTTAATCCCTTAATATAAACTACATCACTAGCCTTATGCTTTCCATGAATAGAAATAGTCCTCTTACTACATATAGGTGTAGAGCTTTCACCATCAAATGTGATTCATCCTCCATCATATTTTTCAAGTTATACAAATACTCTTCTATTTCCTATTTTTAACAAATGGAATGAATGATCTAGAATCTAGAATTTTATTTTACATGTAGAGCAGTCTTAGTAGTTTATTTTGCAATAGTCTAATTTTTGGATTGTCATTGTCATTCTCCTTGATAGCCAGTAATAATAAATCATTTCTATTATTTCCATCTTTATCCTCCTATGAATGAGTCTCCATAGATAAAATACTTTTATTACCCTTATCATCACCAATCCTAGCATTTTTCTTGTATCTTATGTAACTATATTTCCTTTCATTATCATCAGGTTTCTTACTATCTTCCCTAAAAGGATATTTAGCAACATATTTTCCCTACTACTCTATAATTAAAACATTGGAAGGGTAATTTACCTTTATATTTTTTGGACCATTTCTTTAGTCTTCATACAAACTCTACTTCATTCAGACCATATTCATCTTTAATCTTCTTAATTGCCTTAAAAGCAACATCTTTTTTCTCACACTGATTTTCCTCAAGTTTAGACAAATTGAAAGCAATGACAACATATTTGAGATCCTCCAAATTATAATTCTCCATACCATGATTTTTTTGAATGGAAATCAACAAGGTTTTGTAGGTCTTAGTCATAATTCTCATCACCTTTAGTAGCACTTCATTATCCTCTAAGGTTCCACCAAAGTCTTTGATAGAATTCACAATTTCATTAACCTGGTGAAAGTAGTACCCTTCAATGTTTTCCTCCCCGAACTTTTTTTTAGTCTCAAATTTGTGCTTCATATTATTCAACTTAATTTTCTTCATCTTTTATTCTCCTTCATAAATGTTGTAAATCTTCTCATAAACATCAAATGCAATTTTGCAACTTGCGACTTTCAACAATTCTAGTCACTCAAACTATTGATAATAACATTCCTTAACTTTACATTTTTCTCATGTTCTTTGATTTCATTTGATGTAGAAGGAGCACCAAATGCAAAAGGAACATAAAATTTTCCAATAGCATCAATAAATCCATATGGAATAGAATCCAAATGTGATTACATTATTCTTTGCTTCTAGAAAGTATAATTTGTTCCATCAAACTTAGGTAAGAAACCTAAACAAAATTGACTACAAAAATGGGTTGTGGTGTCTATAAAAAGTGTAACAAAGAGTGGAGATTATGCCCCCTTGTTAAATTGATTGTGTAAACCTTACCAGGATAAATTTATTTAAGGTCTAGCTTACATGCATTCAAAAGAAAAGTATGTTGCCATAACAATATTTCCCCAACTAAGGATAAAATCAATGGTGATGGAGGAAAAGACAAAAAAAAAAGAGCACATTGGAGATGAAGTAACTCTATTTAGTACGTGTATTTGATAACTCATGTGTATCAAGTTTAATTGCAATGAATTGACCTCATTCCCTAAATGTACTAAAACTACAAGTACAATAAAAGAAGAACAAATAAGGTGAATAAAAAATGAATTTTTGGGCCAACATTAAAAAGACCAAAAAGAGGTAGATTTGAATGATTTACATCATCCCAAAGTAGACACCACAAAATTTAATTTATGATAATAGCACATGTACAACATAATATAGATACAACATAGAAAATAATTAAGGTACAAATAGAGGAATGTTCCAACAGGTTTGGTCCCTTTATTGCCTTACACCAATGAAGCAACAAGGGTCATCCAAAGAGATCTTGACATAACACAAATACACATGAAGCAACATATCATATGGGAAGCACATTGCATGCAAGAAAATAAACCAAATAATTCACTGCACAAGTAAAGCTAGTCAAGTATTCATGCACCTCCTAATATTTCTTAACATCACTTAGGGATGGAAGACAAGATGCAAGAAGAGAAACTAAAATCGTGATAAAATAAGCTACAATGAGTTCCAAACAAAGACCATTCTCTAATGTTGTGTGACTTTGTTTGTCACTAGGAGCTAGGATTAATGCTTTTGAAAATATAGAAGAAAGCTCATGATTAATCTTAATAACCTTGTACATATCATCAAAATCCTTAGCATCAACATTGTTAGTATAAATAGTTTTATCATCCATATCATCATCAAAATTAATCACAATAGGGTATTTAATGCAAAGTGAACAATCATTTTGATTAATTTTTTTTCAACTTTTTAAAGATGATCTTCCTCCCATGGGCTAGGCAAAGGTTGTTTAAATAGGATCAAGTCAACATTTGAAATCTTAGGGGAGGACATAGTGCATAAAGAAAGTTTACGGACCTGGGAACTTATTTTTTGTTGGTATTTTCTTGTGCTAAAATATATCTTGGTTTGACGAGAAACTTGCAAAAGCTTGGGATTAATTAAAATAGGCTCCTTTTCTTATTTGTAGGAGGAACATAAGGAACCTCACTAGGTTGAGAGATACAAGATGCTAGGTGTTTGTAAGGTTTTGGAGGTGGTACTATAGGAAATATGAAGAATATAAAGTGCAATAAGAAGTCTTGGTCTAGGATGAAGAGGTGGAATATGCTTAGGTATATTCAAGGTTGATATCCTTTCATGTTTGAATCTTTTGTAAGATAAGAAAAGGAAATATTCTCGGAGTTTCAAAGGTTCTATTTTTTGAGGCCAAAATAAATCAAGGTTTAAGTTTCCGTATCTTGCTAATGATTAATAAGACTAAGATTTATCATGATAAAAATCCCATTGTTAGGAAACTTCGAACACTTATTACGATAGAAGGTATAAATTTCATGGAATTGAGCCAAGAATGTCCCAAGACACAAAGTTAAACATATGTGATATAATTGTACAACCAAGTACTTATTACCAACCTCAATAATAAGAGTGAAAGAACATATGGTAGGACAAGAAAAACCATCATGTACCTTAATAATAACATCATATTTTCATATGTATCTTGATGTAATTGGTGCATGAAGAGATGTTCTTCAATAATAATATTCATCATACATACCAAATCAATGAGCACTCATTGTGGGAGTTTTCCTTTAATTTTTGTAGTGATATATAGGAGTCCTTCAGGTTCCTCAATAGTTTCCCTTGAATCAAAGGTAATGTGAGGTTTGGAGTTAGGATTAGGTTTCTCAATGAGTTTCACAATATTGTTGACCTCAACACACATATCCTCAATTTTCACGTAATAAGGTTCATTAGACCCAACAAAATTGGTGGGATGAGAAGATAATAGATTAATAAATATTTACAAATTTTGATAAGGTGCTAAATATAATATTTCCTTTTTCATTTACACCCTCCATAGTTATAGTATTGGAATCAATAGGGTCTTGGATCACATGTTTCAATCTAAACAAATTCCTAGTATCATGGCTATTTTTACAATGGTATTGGAAAAATGTGTTAGGATCAAAGAAATTTGGAAATGGCTTGGAAGTGTAAGGTAGAAAATAGGGTTCACTAGCTTGTATGATCAAACTAGGAAACTTAGGCCAATTTTCCAATAGTACATTAGGAATTTAAAACAACCCACTAAGCTTAAGAGGACTCAAGCACTTAATGGGTGGAAAGGGGTTTCCCTTTCTATAAGGATTATTGATTTTGCAAATAAAATGAGGAAATGAAAGATCTAGGACTAAGAAGAGAGAGAGAAGGATATTTCTATAAAATAGAGAGTTATTAGACTGATATACAAGTTTTATAACCGGATCTAAGAAGCTAACACAAAGACTAATGTACATCTAAAATTTTAGCCCAATTTATTTGTCAAGTGTGACCTAGTGTATAGGGGTGACTGGACTCACTCATACTTATGGGAGTCACCCTTTAGATGCCAAATAGTGATGGAGAATCTCATGATCTAAATAAGACTATTATATCTTCTTGAATTCAAATCCAAAACTCTAATACTTGTCACCTACACATAAAAAAATATGAATAATTTTGGAAGAAAGGGGTTTGCCTCAATCAAACCCCTATTGAGGAATTAACCTTTAAATTTAATTGAAATTGCATGAAAGGAAAGGAAGCATATTTTTAGTAGCTGAGGCTTGATAGAAGTCTTATACCTTGATGATGCAAGTGATTCTTAAAATGAGATCACAAGTGTTGATTCAATAGCATGATTCCATAAAGACCTAAAAGGACATCTTAAAATATATGCTTGCATAATAATTAATAGGCTTTCCACCATGAAAAGATGAATTTATTGAATTCTTGACTGCTCCTTGAATTCTTAACCACTCTTTGAATGATTGAATTTGAATGTAAAATATGGATTTCTAATGTTCATAAATGGATCCAAAATAAGGGAGTTAGTCTTGTATTTATACCTCAACTAGCCAAATTGAGGCTCAAAACTTGAAGAAGGCTGACTAAGGATTAAAAATCCTTCTTAAAATAAAAAAATTGAGCCCCAATTCAAATTTGGGCCTAATTTAGTGTGTAAGGGGTGCCTCTTGATGTAGGGGGTAATTTGTTATGACCTGCACATTTTAAAATGCCCTTTACGAGGCAAAAAAGGCTAAAATTTCAATCAGAGGTTAATTTTGATACAAGAATTCCAAAAATGTGTGCCAAATCAAGGTGTGATAAATAGAAACATGTAAAATAGGCCACTTGGTAATAGGGCTTAATTACACAAGATACAATGTTTAAATGAAATAATTAAAGAGGGTAGACCTATAATTAAGGGTTTGTATTAATTAAATTAAGAGAAAAGACATAAATGCATAGAAAAAGTCCTATAATGTATAGAAGAATGAATACATAGTAAAATGAGCACTACAAAAGTGTGGAATTGGACACTCTTAAGTAGTACATACAATTTACAATGCTACATTTAGCCACCACTTTAGTGGGGGTATGAGTCTACACTCATACACATGGTAAAGTAGAAGAAAGAGATATGATAGAAAGATAATATCAAGGGGAATGATTAAAGAGGTAAGACATAACTAAGTTAAAGGGAACCCCCAAAATCTAAGGATCTTAACTCACATAATCATATACAAGGGCACACAAAACAAAAACAAAAGAGATACAACACAAGGGACCAATACTAAAAATAGGTCCCTCCAAATCAACTAGTTTAAGTGACATTGATGAACCAAATGCCTCAACCACTAGTATCACATTTAGAATTATATTGAAAGAGCACAGGTGGTCCCATGGGAAGAGAAAGAGTACATATCAAAGATGAGATAAGACTTTTGATCCAACCAACTATAAAAGCTATGAGATAATGGAAGATAAAAAAAAGGAAACCATGGACACCACTTGCTAGAAAGTTGTGTTATGCTAGGTGATCCATAAGAGAAAGAGGAAGAAGAGTAGGCAATAGCCTAGAAAGTTGTGCTATGCTAGTTCCAATTATCCAAAAGAGAGATTGGTTCAAAGATGGAATTGATATTCTAGTAGGTTGTATTCTGCTAGTCATCCCATCTAAGGATAACCAAGCGAACAATTGTTGACAAGGAAAGCCAAAAAAAGAGGATTGTATCTAAGGAAAATCCACTATATAGTTCAAAAATATCCATGGAAAGAATTTCTCTAGGGAAAATTGCCAAAATAATACACAGAGGCATAAAAGGATAATCCTAAGGAAAGTATTGTCTCCTTAATAAATCTATTAAATAATGCACATGTGAATAAAATAATATACAAGGGCATAAGAGGATTTAGGAATTCATTATATAATACAAAAGGAGGCCACATATTTATGACTTATTGAGTTATCACTGGCATTGGTTGTCATTGATGTCAAAACCTTTATACCGACATCCTGGTGGTATCGGTTGGTTGTTGGCAACTTTTTTTTATGTATATGTTATTTGTTAATTATACAACAAAGGTTCTGGTTATGGATAGTTTTAATGTTCTATGTAAGGTGTACTTGGTTATACTCATGGCTTATATGTTCTGGTATACTTTTATGATTTTGGTGATCAATATTGTATGGAGTTTCTCATCAACTCCTGGTGATTTCTATGCTTGCAATGTTCTTCCATATGTTTCTATTATCTAGACAATGGTGCAATTAATCAGATGGTTTTGGTCTATTGGTTACATCATGATTTGGATAGATAATATCAAGTTTTATCTATCGATGGGTTCATAATTTTCATGGATCAATTCCTAGACTTGGTTGTGGCATTCCTATAATCTTGGAAAATGTGATATGCATTGTATTTATCTTAAGTATGACCTATTTTGGGTCCTATTGTAGCATGTGGAAAATTTATCTTGAGCATGTCCTAGATTTAGGACCAATGGTAATGCATTTGATGTAATTGTAATATCTTTTGTAATTAGGGCTATCACACACGTTTAGTGCGGCCAACATATGTATAGTCAGATATCTATATAAATAACTAAAAACCTTTTGTATCTATATGTATGTGAGAGTTGTATGAAGTGTTGTAAGAGAAGTATAGTGTGAGCATATGTGATAGATATTTGAAGGTGATTTTGGTATATCGAGTAACATAGTGGTTATAGAATAATCTTGTAGAAAGAAGGCCTTATATAATGAGTTGCAGAATATCGGTGTAGACTGGCAGATGATTTGTTGTGGATCTTTGTTGTCGGTGATATATGTGCTATCAATTGGAACTGATTCATGCACAACTAGATGCAACTTTATCAGTTCACTATTTATCAGTAATATTTGTATTGGCAGTTAGCCATATTCATTTCTAAGGGTAGTTAACCTAACTGACAATGAGCCAACCTACGGTTAATACAGTCGACAGTGAGCCTTTGTAAAAATCACCTTAATTGTTGTCACCTTAATCGACATTTCATTTTATGAGAATTAGCTTCTCTTTTGGTTTTTCCTAGTTTGGGTTTCTACATAAATCTTGGTGTTATTTATGTTTGTGTTTTTTTTCTTTTATGTTTTCATCTATTATGAATATTTGATGTGGTTAACCGATAGATCAAAAGATGATTTTGTTGTTGTTTATAATTTTACCAACAAAGTAAAAATTTTATAAATTGTGTGGGAATAAATGATTCACTCCCCTCTCAGTTATTTATCCTATTCAACAATTGGTATTAGAGCGTGGTCCCTTGTAGATAGAGCTTAACTTCTTGGGGGAGATCTTGGATGTTTGAATAGATGGAAGGAGGATACTACATTGAAGAATATTGATAAATCATGATGAGTGACATTTAGGGTAGAAAATTAGAAAAAGAGGAGCTAAAAGAGAACTTGAAGGATGAAAATGCATGTATCACAAAGCTGAGAGATCAAATTCAAAAGTTCAAAGCAAGACATGAGGAAGTCAACCAGGAATTGAAGGAGTCAAAAGATAAAGCTGCATATCTAGAACAAAAACTAAAGGTGTCAAAGGAAAAGGTGGAAGAACTGGAAAAGTAGATGAATGACAAGATGCATTTTGAGGAATTTATTAGAGATGGATTAAATCATAAGATGAAAAGTACTTAGATAGCCAAAGTAGAATGAGAAGTTTCAATGGAAGAATGGAAAGAATCTGAAGAAAAATTCAAGGAGATTATCAAAAAGAGTTCATAACAAAATGAGAAGTTGGAATGAAATTAAAGAAGCTGAGATCAAAAGAAAAACTGTGGAAAATGAGTACTATTTTGGATTAGTTATTACACATGAAGAAATGCCACAAAGATAAGGAAGGATTAGGGTTTACTAGTGAATGCTCAAATTAGAAGGAAAAAGACAAAGATAATGTAATTAGAGATGATGAAAAAGTTGAAGTGACAAGCAAGATTAGAGATCAAAATACATCCATAAGAAGGCCTCAAGTAAGAAAAATTAATGCTCAAAGGTACTTATCTTTTAATGGTTTTTGTTATATTTGTAAGAAATTTTGTCATAAGGTAGTTAATTACAAGATGAGAAAGGATCAAAAAGTTCAATTCTTTTATTGTCATAAGTTTGGTCATAAGGCAAGTCAGTGCAAGAGTTAAGTTTCAAATTAGGATATAAAGAGTGGAGTGAGTAATATATTTCATGGGAATTGCTATGTATGTCAAAACTATGGTCACAAAGCTATTCAATGTAGATCTAGAGTTTATTCAGTGAGATTTGGTAAGAGGAATGTTAATTATTTCAAATGTGGTTAGAATGGTCATTATACTAACACATACAGATTTGGTGATGCTTCGGTAAATATTGGGAGTGGTAATCATGTTTTGGTTGAATTAGAAGACTAATATCACATGGAAGAAGAAAGATGTTGTTGATGTGGAGAGTCTTGTGGTATCGAACCCTGCTACCAGCTCTTTTGACAACTGAGTTGAATTCTTTGGCTCATGGGGAGTATTAACATGCCAAATTACACATCTCCCCTACTCCAAAGCAATACTGGTTACAAGTATCTTGTTTATGATAAGAAGGATAAGAGTATTAATGATGACAAGATGTTTTGGTATGTAGTACAATTGGATTACATCAGTAATAGTAAAATTTTGATAGGAAAATCAATAATGTTGTTTCATGGCTTTAAAGGCAGAATTTTTGAATCATTTGGTATTATAGCACCAAGAGATAAATTGAGAATTTACAGAGAGATTGAAAAAGATATTTTTAGTGTTGGTTCATTTGAAACAAAGATGATGAAGATGGTTGAGTTGAAGGAATTCAATCACAACCGTATCAATCAATTGGAATTTGGATTACATGTAGAGGATATTCAAAGAATAAGAAATCTTTGACTGGATATTTGGGGAGAGTTTCCCTGGTGTGAGGATAGAGAATTCATCTTATTTGTATTGAGTTAGTTTCATGTTGAAACCCTAGTGCTGGACAAACCATTTATGGCATCGAAAGAGGTAATTGAAGTAATTATTGGATTATGCAGTGTCGATGAGTTTCTTGGGAAAAAGTCAATTAACTATCAAGAGGTAGAAGATCTTTCTGAAATTGGTTGGGATCAACGTACAATTCTTATCAATAATCTTGAGGATATGATTGTAAGGTATGCATCTTCTGGTGTTTCCTATAATATTCAGTTTTAGAATGATGATGGTTTGACTTCTATATTAATTGTGTATATTTCATGTAAGATTTTAAAGGAGAGTGTACAAATGGATTTGTGTAAAATGTTGTTAGAAAATTTTGTTGAGAATATAAAAATGACAGTCAAAGGTGGTTATGATTTAAAATTTGGGTCACTGGTTATGTATTTGGTCTTTTACTTCATGAGGTCATTACTTAGAAAAGAAAATGTTGATCCTGTCGGTAAGTAGATTTTTAGGTATTTGGATATGGTGGTGAATAGGGAAGGTGCCTATAAGCAATACTTCTTGTCTTTATAGGAGAATGTTGGGTTAGGATTGATGGTTACTGGTACTATACCAGTAAGTCATGGTGAGAAGGGCTCCTCCTTTGGTTAGAAGAGACTAAAATAAGTTGTTAGTGGTTCAAAGAAGAGAAAGATGGGCACGTGATAAAGGAAAAGAAATAGTTACCATTTTAGAAGATGAAGAAGAAGAAGTTGAGGAAGAGAGTGTAGAAGAAGAGATGGAAGTTGTAGAAGAAGAAGAGGACATGGAGAAAACTGTGCTTTCTCCAATAGAATCTAAGCATGTGAATTCTAATATGGTGAGACCTTTTTTAGAGGATGATGAGTATGAAAGAATTAGTAGTTTGTGGACTGATTGTTCATTGTTGGATAAGAAATTGGTGATGGAATTGCTAGCTGATCACTTAATCAATAAAAGGATTATAGTATCTAGTGTGTCTGGTATGCTACCAGTTGAATTAGTGATGAATGTTGAGATTGAGTTGTTGCAGTTTGGTGTAGATTATCGTGTAGAGGAGAAATATATAATAAAGAAATGTGAGCATGAAAAATAGAGACTTTTAAGAATTATCAGTATGCCAAAATATTATTTGAAGTATATTATAGATATATACAAGTACTATCTTCGGTGGCCTAATGTTATATATAATTTTAGAGGTAAAAGCGAAGTGATTGAGAAAGAGTTAAATGAGTTCTCAAATACATATGATGTCTTCAAGGACAAAGAAGGAAAATAGAGGATTAGGGTTGGTGAGCTTTAGGAAGAGTAGTTTTTATTGCAGAGATAGAGGGAAGACCTGATAAAACCTTTTGGTTAGTGAAAGACATTATATAGGCCCAGTTGGAGAATGTTGTCAGTATTCTAAGCAATGCAAAGGATTATGAGATGTGTTTTCAGTCTTTGGACTAGAGAAAGTCTTTTGAAGATTTAGCGGAGTGTGATAGTTTGTGTGCCTGGATGGGGGTATCCATCATTGAGTGGAAGAAGGAGCTTCCAATTCTAAAGGAGAGGTACAAGAAAGTCTTTTAAATTAAAACTATTGTATTTCTTTGATAATTGTTTGGCCCTTTTCCATGGTGGAAAAAAGTGGGAGAGAAAAGGGAAAACAAAAAATGAAATGTTGCATCTACCTAGGGGGAGTTTTTGGTTGTAAGTTTTTTCAGTTATATCAATCTGAGTTTAAGAGTTATTTTTATTTTTGAAGTTTTGGTGTTTTCTCAACAATGTCAAAGGGGGAGATTGTTAGACTTATTGAGTTATTATTGGCATTGGTTTTCATTGATGTTAAAACCTTCACACTGACATCTTGGCAATATTGATTGGTTGTTGGCGTCTTTTTTTATGTATTTTTTGGTTGTCATTTATGCAATAGAAGTTTTGATTATGGACAATTTGATGTTCTATGGTAGGTGTACTTAGTTATACTCATGTCTTATATGTTCTAGTATATTTGTATGATTTTAGTGATTAGTACTGTATGAAGTTTCTCATCAATTCCTGGTGATTGTTATGCTTCCAATGTTCTTCCATATGTTTCTATTTTATAGACAATGGCATAGTTCATTAGATGGTTTCATTCTATAGGTTACATTATGATTTAGACAAAACTATCAAGTTTCATCTATCAGTGGGTTCAGATATTTTGTGGATCAAGTCCTACACTTGGTTGTGGTGTTCCTATAATCTTGGTAAATGTGATATGCATTGTATTTAAATCTTAATCACAACCTATTTTGGGTCCTATTGTAGAGTGTTTAAAAATTGTCTTAAGTATGTCCTAGATTTAGTACCAATGGTAATGCATTTGATGTAATTGTAATATCTTTTGTAATTGGGTCCATCACACACATTTGGTGTGGCTGACATATGTATGGTTGGATATCTATATAAATAAAGAAAAAAAAATTGTATTTGGAGGTATGCAAGAGTAGTATAAAGTATTGTAAGATCAGTATAGTACGAGCATATGTGGTAGAGATTTGAAGGTGAATTTGATTTTGGTATATCATGATGCAGAGTGGTTGGAGAAGAATATTGAAGAAAGATACTGAGTTGTAGAAGATCAGTGTATATTGATAGATGATTTTTTATGGATCTTTATTTCCATTGATCTATGTGCTATCAATTGGAGCTAACTCATGCATAGTCAGGTGCAATTCTATCAGTTCATTATCCATCAGTAATATTTATATTGACAGTTAGCCATATTCATTTCTAAGGGTAGCTAGCCCAACCAATGGTGATCTAGATGGTAGTGAGACAACATGTAGTGAGAACAACTAGTAGTGATCCTTTGTAAAAATTATCTTAACTGATGTCACCTTAACCAGTGTTTCATTTCAAGATATTTTTTTTTCTGTGGTTTTTCCTAGTTTGGGTTTCCACATAAATCTTGGTGTTCTTTATGTTGGTGTTTCTATGCTTTTATGTTTTCATTTTTTATGAATGTTTGACATGGTTACCTAATAAATAAGAAGTTGATATTGTTTTTGTTTATAAGTTTACTAACAAAGTAAAAGTTTTATAAAGTTTGTTAGAATAACTAATTCACCCCCCTCTTAGGTATTCATCCTATTCAATAATATGGTCCCTTTTTTAAGATGGAAACATAAAGCTATGATGACATCTTAAGGAAAATGAAAATAAAGGATGCCCACCTTCAACACCAATGAGATATCCTAAATCCAATGAAATACAATTTTGTAAAAATATATATTGGATCATATGTAGAATGATCATTAAGAAGAATTGATCTCTATTATAAGACATCTACCTCCAAGAGGAGCTATTGAAAAAAAATGGCATCCTTAAGACCAAGAGGGGAAGAAGAACAAGAGTTCACCTCTTAGACCGCTACTTTTAATTAGGAAAAAGAGATTATTGATGAAGGATGGAACACTTTAAGCCCCCAAGTGAGGGAATTTGTTCAAAAGGGACATGATTTTTCAAATAAGGAAGAGGTTATGATCAAGGATACACACCTATTGTATAGGAGAGAATACCCAATCAAGACAATCAATTTCTTTTAAGAAAAGCTATCACATAATAAACAAATGCCAATCCACCAAGGGAGGTGGATTTTTAGAAAGAAAAGAGAGTTTGAAAAGAAAGCCTTTTCCTCCTAAGTGTAAATGCAATGGAAAGGATGATGCATTATGTTCTCTAAGTGAATGATAAATTATAGTAGATATACACTTCCAAGCAAGGAGAGGTTGTAAATAAGTATTCCAATCTCCTAAAAAAGAGAAATATCCTCACATGAAACAAACAATTCTATGTGAGGAAGGACATCATGTCATAAAATATGTGAATTAATAAATATAATGGATCCTCTAGAAGGATAAGGAAAGAAAAACCTTGCCCTGCAAGGGGAAGACAAGGAAAGGGACCTATCATATTTCTCCAAAAGGGAAAATTAGAAAGTAAAGCATAGAACCATGCCAAAAAAGAGCCCTTAATGAAGTAGGCTATGAAGATCACATGGTGTGGAGCAATATAATAGGAAAAAGGAACACTAGTGCACTATGTTTATAGTACCAATATAAATAAGTTGTTGCATTTGAATGTGGAATTCATGATTTTTATTAGGTAAGAAATTAGAATCAAATCTTTGAAAATGAGTGTGAACGATAGTTTCTTGATTTTCAAATCTTAAGCCTTCTCTAGTGTGTTTCGAAGGAAGATGATCTATAGGGACTTACTCCATATTTCCAAGATCTTGTCCACTAGGGCCTTGTGTAGAAATCATGTCATAAACAATCTCATAATATGTGTTTAATTTTGAAGGTGGAAGGCTTTCACCATGAGTTGTATGAAAAGGTGTTGTATACAGATGGATAGTAGAAGGATTGATCTCTATAGGGAGATTCATGATCCTATCATCATTATGCACATCTATTTTAGTAGGTTGGGGAGAAGTGTTCTCATCTAGGTCTTCATCTTTGATTAATATTATTTTAGGAGATATATCATGAATGAAATGCACAACATCGTTATCTTTCCAAATATGTTGATGGTTGTAATAAAATGTAGTAGAGGAAAGATGATCTCGAGTGATGGGTGTACTAAGATTGACATGTTGGTTTGTTTCTCTTGCACAAAATTATCTTTGTGAAGAGAGGATCCATTATTAGTCTTAAAATGTTGGATTTATATTGGAGAGGTAATTAATATGAGTATGAATGTTGTACTCATTTGTAAAAGATTCCCTAGGAGAGGTAAATATCTGATTCATAATTGCCTCTCCTATGGAAGGTGTATCATGTAAGTTTAACAAAGGTAGAGTGTCCTTAAGATAGGTAATATCATTCTCTTTCTTCCAAATATTCTTATGAGTAAGATGACCTTTGGGAGAGGGACAAATATAACTCATTATGACCTCATCAATATATGGAAAGTTAATTAAATGCATAGAAAGTTGGGTATCATTAGGAGAAATAGTCATGAGATCATCCTCTTGCACTAGATGATCCTCATAGGGGAGGTACACTTTAGGAGAAAGATAATAATTCTTCTTTAACGCCTCTTCCTTAGGAAGGTATCCTCAAAATAAGTGTTAATAACGTCTTTCACCAAAATGTCCTTATGGATAGGAGGGTCTGTTGGAGAGGGATAAAGTGATATAAGGGATGCTAAACCAAGATCATCTTTACCTAATATATGCATCATGACACTAACCTAAATTTTTTAAAAAAACTGAAATAATTTTTCTTTTTCACATGAACTTGTATATGCCAAATGCTTAAAATAAGAGATTAAAAAATGCAATTCTTATGTCTTTTTTGTTAGCAATTTGGCTGAGTAGGATATCAAATTGTTGTCATTATGGCAACATATTATCAATATGAAGATCGCACTATGATAGAAAGCATTTTTGTAAGAGCGCAAGTAAAATTGTCTAAGTATAAGCATCATTTTCTAGTCTAATCAGAGACAGTTTTGGATAGCGATGTTGACAAAAGAAGGTTCAGTGCATGCACACTTGAACATGGATAATTCTATGTATGAAAAAGGCACATATGAAAGAACAAGTCTATACGACATGTACAAAAGGAGATATTGCAAGATTACAGAGACAGAGTTGCAGCCGACCTGAGCAGAATATGAAGACAAAAAAAGCATAATAGTTAAGGGATTATTTTTTTTATCAAAATAATGTCTTAACCATACAAGGGATGATATCCTAGATGTTAACTCTTGGGAAGCATAAGTTAAATTATATTTATGATTTGTATAGCCAACTGTAAAAGTTATTATTCTTAATAAATTGTATAAATGTAAGAAATATGTAATGCAAAGATACACATATGATGTAATAAGATATTGTAGTGATACGATGTGAAGATATATGTTGTAAATAAAAGCAAGAAGACTTTGTATGTGAAAGCAAAGAAGAAAGAAAGCTAAATCAGAATAGGAAAGCTATTCAACAGCAGTGAAAGGTTATGTACTTTACCTTTTGTAATCAGATATCATTGTACATTACATGTTTGGGCAGTGAGCTCATCTTGTAATCATTCTATTCTATATACCAACTCTTAGCAGGGTTGAGGCTTCTAACAAGGCCTAGAGTCCTTTAATCAGGGCAAAGACACTATATGTATGTAATAGACTCCTAACAGGGTCAACATCCTTAACTGGATACTTTTGATTAGTGGATCATTTGTGGGTACCATCCCCACCAAGGTTTTCCCTTGGCCAGGGTTTCCTCGAGAACAAAACATGGTGTTATGAGTTCATTTTCTTTATTGCTTTGCATATTATTTAGTTTACTTTGTTTTGCAAGCATCAAGATAATTTGTTATATCCATAATTGGGAAAAAGTAAAAGTTTGTAGAATACTCATTCACCCCCCCTCTTAGTATTCCTTATTTCTAACAATTGGTATCAGAGCTTAGTTACTTGGAAGAAAATTATTCAGAGAGAGCCTAGCAGCTTGAGTAAGATCTCTATGGATATGGATCAATTACAGAAGAATCTTGAAGAAGCTCTTGAACAAATTGATATTCTTACTGAGGAAAGAGATACTCTGAAAGGGAAACTTAATGATGCGAAGAACTTCATTGAGAAGCTAAAAGAAAAAGTGGAAGAACTAAAATCAAAGAAAGAACCTACAATTCAAACCAAAGATTGTGACGAAATTTCAAATCCGAAGAAAGAAAATGAGATCCTTAAACATGAGTTGAAGATTGTAGATCTGAAGTTAAGTTTGAAAGATGGAAATACCAAGAATGAATCAAATCTAAAATTTAAGAATGAAGATCTGAAGTCTAAAATTTGTGTATCATCTTAAAATGGAAGCACTTCCATGTTAAGAGTATTTAGCCCTCTGAGTGAGTGGTCTGGGTCATGTCAAGCACCTTGAATCAACTCTTTTCTCAGATTATACTTGTTCTCCTCATTCTGCTTCTATATGTCCCTAATTTTCACTTCAATCTGCATTTCCTAGCATTTTGGGTCAGGATCCTGAGGTTTTTGACCACAAGGTCAAAGTCGACCTCTACCCTGACTTGGTTAGGATTGACCTCAACCCTGACCTAGTCAGATACAAGCTCATCCTTGAACCCCTGTCTAGATTTCAAATTTCCTTGATTTCTGGGTGTCGGGTGTCAGGTTTCGGGGATATTTGTTTTCCCACCTCCGGGTCGGCCATTTTAGGTTTTAGAATGGTAAATCCTCAAATTGCATTTAATCTAAGTATATTTTCTAAAATTTAGGACCTAATTGGGATTTAATTCTCCAAGGTGGCCCCTCTAGAGGATTGTGCCCTAGTTCACTATAAAAGGAACCCTTCCTCTCTCATTTTCTCATCCATCATTCACATCTTCTTTTGCCTTCAAGCGATCAAGTTTTGCAATCTCTTATCTCAAGCTCTCAAGGTGATCAAGCATCCATCCAAGCATTCAAGTCTTCTTCTCCATCCAAGTTCTCCATTGAAGATCAAGGATTCAAGCATTCAAGCTATTGAAGGGATTTGGTTCAAGCATTCAAGATTCATCATTCAAACCCTAAATCTAGCCATCATGTGTTGGAAATATTCAGGAATTAACCAAGTTACTGAGAGGGGAGGGGTGAATCAGTAACTCCAAATTTTCTTTCAATTTTAACATATAATTTACCTTTTAACCTTTGCATACAGAAAGCATGAAACTTAAAAGCATTCACAATAATGACACATAGATTTGGTTACCCAGAAACCTTCCAAAAGAAAGTAAAACTGGGGTGGGGATGAAACCCACAAAGCTTTAATACTACAGAATAAAGTTGGCCGGTTAAGGCTTACAATTTGATCACTTCTGATGATCTGCCCTGTTAGGAGCAATAAGGATTGCTAAATCCACCCTGTTAAAGGATTTACAAACATACAGTGAAGTATGCACTCGGTAAAGAGATTTTTACAAAGACTGTTAAGTCTACCCGGTTAAAGGATTTAGTACTGATTCACCTGTTAGAATGAAACAGTAGATCTCTGCTTTGCAACTGGATTGCTGAATGAGATTCGCTGATGTACTGATCACCTTCTGTGATGAATTTGTCTTTGCTGTACCTTAAACTTCTGAAGCCTTCTGCAATTCGCTTATTTCTGCCTTTCTTACTCTTTCACATATATTCTACTTCATACATTTTATTACTTGTGTGTTACATCTTTTATTTCTACAACATTGTTTATATACAG
Source organism: Chamaecyparis obtusa (assembly GCA_027943335.1). NCBI lineage: Eukaryota > Viridiplantae > Streptophyta > Pinopsida > Cupressales > Cupressaceae > Chamaecyparis > Chamaecyparis obtusa. Next base: position 610,837 of record BSBK01002889.1, on the reverse strand, counting down.
GTCTCAAACAATTAATTACAATTACACAGTCGGCTTGACAAATAAACATGAGTGCTACTAAGTCGGCCCAAATATGGTTACACGGTTCCTTCAAACTGACTTGGTGACTTTCTGATACTCGGCGTCCACTACATTACTCGGCATCGTCATGCACTCGGTAGAAGTGAAGGCACGGTTCATACTGATCACTCGGTAGGTATTGAACTCGGTAAGCATTGGTGACTCGGTAGACAAGATGTTACTCAGTTTACATTGTCCTGATCGGTTTGTACTAACTTGCTCGGTTTGCACTGTCTGCTCGGTTTGCACTGTCTGCTCGGTTTGCACTGTCTGCTCGGTTTGTACTGTCTGCTCGGTTTACATCCAGAATGCAAATAAGTGTTGTCACTAGTGGCAATACTGCTTAATGCCAACAATCTCCCCCTTTGGCATTAGTGACAAAAACACTTATTGGCCAAAATTTATATACACGAATCATGCTGAGTTTTATTTTGATTTTTCAAAATTTGTCTTTGTTATAGGGCTTTATACATTGTCTCCCCCTTTCAATGTGCTAACTGTTTCTTATACAAATCTATACAGTATACATATCTCTCCTTCTATACATATCTCCCCCTTTTTGACGATAATGCCAAAGGTGCATATACAATTTATTTACAGAGAGAATCCAAAATTTGATAAGAAATCAGAATGTACCTTCATTATTAGTGCCAGGGTTCTGTCCCAACTTTCTTGCAGAATCTTACATGTTTGTATAGCAATTTGGACTTCTGCAGAGAGTTCAATCATGTGATCTGCTATGGAGAACTGATTGTCATGAATCAATGTTCTGGAATGTTCAATGTGCTTATACATTGTATTCATGATGGGAAGGATCATGTGTTGGATGTCTAGCAGTGTGGACTGGATCCTTGAGTCTTCTTTCAATAGATCAGACTGCATATTGGATAGATGTGAAATTTTCATGTGATGAGCAGAGCTTGAACTTGGTTCAAGTTGCAGCTTCTGTATGCTAATCTTCATATCCTCATCCATTTTATTCATTTTATCTTTGACATCCTTTGTGAACTCGGCAAAATTGCATAGTCTGGCCAAAAGAGAGGTAGCATTCGAATAAATAGACTCTATATTAGACAAAACTGAAGACAATTCCACTTGGTTGATAGCTATGTGCTGAGCAATGTGCTCAAGCACTTTATTGTTGAATCTCTTCTCGGCTCTTTCAACTAACTTTTCTATCCCGGATGAGTCCTCATTGTATTTCTCAACTGCTTCTGCCAATTGTAACAAAACATGCTGGGAGGAGTTTACTTTAATGCCTAATGCATCAGACAAAATGTCCTTAGCATCCTTGATGATTTGATACTCTTTGTCTCTCTCCTCTTTAAGCTTCTTTTGTTTTGCTTTCCTTTGGAGGATCTCACCTATATTCTGCATCTGGTCTGTTGAGAGATTTGCAAAATCTAATGTAGGAATCTCTATCTCTTCATCTAGGTCTATATCCTCAACTATATTTTTACCCAAAAATTTTATACTCGGTAGAGCCTTAGGCTTATCTGTACTTAATACTTTTGTAGTAGTGACCGTAGATAAAGTAGGGCTGGCTATTGACACTGGTATACTTTCTACTGGAGAACTTAAAATATTTACACTTGATGATTCAAAAGCTGGAAAACTTACTGGTACAGGAGACTGCAGCTCGGTAGAAGAAATGGTAGCTGCCTCTGATGTTGCTAGGGATGATTGGACAAATGTAGAAGTTGTCACAACCATGCTTGAAGGTGTCTCTGGGCTGGATGTAGAGACTTTCACTGGAGATGTAGGAAGGGATGCAATGACTTCTGCTGCTATCCTTACAGTATCATCTACCTCAGTGTCTTCTTCTTGCTCATCGCTGTCATCTTCAATATCCTTTATTATTACAGTTTCAATGCTCGGTTGGTGAAGGTGGTAAATGTTCTTCCATGTGGCTTTTGCAGCCTTCACAACCGATTCAATATTGTTGATCAAAATCAAACAAGTATTGAACTTCAATGTCATTTTGTTTTCATTTTCTTTTAGTGCCTTCTTTACTTCATCATTGTTCAGGCTCGGCATCAACTGTCTCAGGTTTTGATCAAATATGTATATTACAGTTTGCCTTGCATTGCTCCATCTCATTTTTATCGGATTCAATAGAACTGCTGGAACCTGTGGGGTAATTTCTTCAGGAGAGTATTTCCACTGTCCCATCTTCTCAACAATAGCATCTTCTATTTCCTTCTGTTCTGCTTCCGATCTGGTTTCATATCTCAGGGATTTTATGTTACTTACTCCAGATCCTGATCCATCTCTGAAGAGTTTGAGCTTTTCTTGAAGGGTTAGAGGAGGCCTTTTGAATACTATGTCTTTATCTGCCTTTTCTGCCTTGTCTGCCTTGCCCCTTGTATTTCTCCTTGTGAACACAGCAGTGGGAGGCACAGATGCCTTAGTGATAAAAACTTTTCCTTTCTTCTTTGCAGGTTCTGGTTCCTCTGTTTTCTCATCCTTTTCCTCTTCTTTTTCACCTATTTCTTCTTTATCCTCGGTTATCATTTGCATTTTAGCTATCCTTTTCTTTCCTTTGTTTACCGCCTGTGGAAGCTTTATGCTTAGTTCAATTCTCACCTTAGCTTCATCATATGTTCCAAAATATGGAGCTTTGGGATTGACAGGCTGATTTAGAAGTGCTTCAATGATGTTCTTGGTTTCATCAATGTTTACCTCATAAGGAAGAGGTTTTACATATACAGTTCTCGGTTTAACTGCTTGAATATACACATTATCACAATCTACCATAAAACAGATGTCATCTTTGTAATCTTCCACCAACTTCTGTGGAATCCAGAATCTGTCATTCATTTTCTCTTTGAAAGACTCAAAATAATTATCCATGATGCTTTCAAAGTTTTCACCCATTTCTGCTATGTATTCATTTATTTCATAGAGCACTGGCACATCTTTTCTCCATACAACTTTTCCTTTAGAAGGGAAGAATTTCTGAACATAGAAGAATAAACAGACTAACAAGGATCCAAACTTACATGGATTGTTTTTGGAAGTTTTGATGCTTTCCATGTTCTTGTTGAACTGTTTCAACAATAAGTCTGCTAGGTCAAATGTCAAGTTGTTTTTGACCACTTTGTATGCTAGGTCAACAGCTTCACATGAGACACTGTTCTGTCGACTAGAACTGTAAATCTTGTGTGCAATGATATGTGTACCAAACTTCAGTTCGGCGTCTGTAATGCTGCTAACCTTCATGCCTCTACCATCCCACTCGGCTAGGGTTTTCTTCTCTAGTTCCGTCCGACCTAGGGTTTTGGTAGTTTTAGCTTTGTTCAACATGGGAAGACTGGTAACTTGATGAATCATTTTCTTTGTGATCTCAATAGGTTGCTCAAGCCAAATCTTGCCATCATGTACTCGGCTGAGAATGTACCTAACCCATTTATCTCGAAAGTTTCAAGGAAGATGTGCAATGTGGACTAAACCCTTATCTTCCAGATGTTTGTGCTCGGGTTTCAAAATACCATCCACACATAGTTCCTCACGCACAATGTCTAGTTCTAGGTTTCCCATTTCTTGAATAGAACAGTTAAAATGATTACGGATATCGTTGATAAGCAGTACCTTAGGAGGAATCTAAGATTGAGCTCCGTTCGGATCTAGGGCTGCTGCAACTGCGGGCACGATCTTAAAATCTGGTGCTTTCCACTCCCCTTGAACTATCATATCAGATCCTTTCTTCGCTGAAGTGCTGGATGATGCCATGGTAGCTCACAGAAAATTCCTTTCGCAAGAGTATTAAATCACTGGGTTGCCCTTGAAGTTTTCTGCTCTCAAAGTGCTAAAGATTCGCGGTGAAGAATGAGTTCGATTACTTGCTTTTTGTTTACAATTCTGTCATTAATGCTTATTTCAAATTAGGGTAGGAATTCTGACAGACTGTCACCCACCAAGAATTAATTGCTCGGAAAAGACTTCGCAACTCGGTGAACTCGAGAATTCATAATGCTCCGACCTTGCTTGGTAAAGACAGGTACCGACCTTGCTCGGTGAAGACTATACCGACCTTGCTCGGTGAAGACTATACCGACCTCGCTCGGTGAAGACTATACCGACCTCGCTCGGTGAAGACTATACCGACCTCGCTCGGTGAAGACTATACCGACCTCGCTCGGTGAAGACTATACCGACCTCCCTGTGATTTCACTGCATCTTGCATGCTGATTTAGACTTTTCTTTTAATTTCGGTTTTGGAACTGCTTGAGATTGATCTATGAGAGTACAGTTCCAGTGCTTCCTTGGAAATTTAATTTGAGTCGATAAAGCCATCCATTCCATTACTTGGACTAGATTGCTCGGTAGCTTTAGGAATCCATTTTTGTCTCACCTGTTTCCTGACCTTAGTTGCTTCATTCTTCTTTCCTTCTTCAATTTCATTAGCATTCATGCAGTTTCTAGCTATGTGACCGAGTTTAGTGCATTTGAAACATCTTACGGTAGTGTCTCTTTTCCTTAGATGATGTTTTATGCAATTCATGCCAATGTGTCCATATTCTCCACAGTAATGACATCTACACCAGGTGTTGTAGTCCCATCCAAACATTGCTTTCACAATTTGTTCTGCTGGATTAAATGTCTTGGATCTGCACTCGGATGCCTTGTGACCTTGTTTGTTGCACTTGTGACAATTACCTCTGAATCTAGGTTTTTCCCTGCATTCATTTGCTTTGTGACCAGGTTGATTGCAGCTATAACATTTTCCATTGAATTCTGATTTTTCATTGTTCCAACATTTATTTGAAGTATGTCCTATTTTACCACAATGATTACAAGTAGGTTTTTGATTTCTTTTAGTACCTTGCTTAGAGGATTCGCCTTCTTCTTTGTATCCAAGTCCTGCTTTTCCTTTTTGCCTATGAAGATTTCGTTCATACAGCTGATTCAAGTCTTCTTGACTTTTCAGCATTCCTTCATTGATTTGTTTTTCAGCGTTTAGATCATCCATCAATCTTAGATTGATTTCCTTTTCAGATCTTAGTTCTTTTCTTGTGTTTTCTATTTCTGATCTTAGATTTAGAATTTCTTCATTTGTATGAGAGATCTGATCAATTAGATTTTCTAGCTGAAGGGTTTTGTTTTGGACTTCAATGTTTCTTCCATCTAATTCATCTTTCAACTTGTTTCTTTGTTCCAAGATCTCACAGAATCTTGTAGAGTGTAGTTCTTGTTCTCTTTTCAATTTTCTTACTTCTTCCTGCAGAGACCCATTCTTTTCTAGGAGTTCTTTGATAGCATTGTTTGCTTCATCTGAGTTATTTGAGGGAAGAAGATCTTCAATCTTTTCTTCAATGTAATTCTGATCATTCATCTGATTTGCAAGTTCCTTCCTTCTTCTTAGGGATTGGGAAAGATGTTCTTTTGCTTCTTTGAGTTTAGCTATGGCCATTTCCAGATCTAGCTTTTCATTTTCAATCACCTTGTTCAGTTTGAATACCTCCATTGTCCTGGATCTTTGCTCAAGCTAGTTAAGCTTTGTCTTGAGAACCAATGCAGCTCTGATACCAATTGTTGGAAATATTTAGGAATTAACCAAGTTACTGAGAGGGGAGGGGTGAATCAGTAACTCCAAATTTTCTTTCAATTTTAACATATAATTTACCTTTTAACCTTTGCATACAGAAAGCATGAAACTTAAAAGCATTCACAATAATGACACATAGATTTGGTTACCCAGAAACCTTCCAAAAGAAAGTAAAACTGGGGTGGGGATGAAACCCACAAAGCTTTAATACTGCAGAATAAAGTTGGTCGGTTAAGGCTTACAATTTGATCACTTCTGATGATCTGCCCTGTTAGGAGCAATAAGGATTGCTAAATCCACCCTGTTAAAGGATTTACAAACATACAGTGAAGTATGCACTCGGTAAAGAGATTTTTACAAAGACTGTTAAGTCTACCCGGTTAAAGGATTTAGTACTGATTCACCTGTTAGAATGAAACAGTAGATCTCTGCTTTGCAACTGGATTGCTGAATGAGATTCGCTGATGTACTGATCACCTTCTGTGATGAATTTGTCTTTGCTGTACCTTAAACTTCTGAAGCCTTCTGCAATTCGCTTATTTCTGCCTTTCTTACTCTTTCACATATATTCTACTTCATACATTTTATTACTTGTGTGTTACATCTTTTATTTCTACAACATTGTTTATATACAGGTCTCAAACAATTAATTACAATTACACAGTCGGCTTGAAAAATAAACATGAGTGCTACTAAGTCGGCCCAAATATGGTTACACGGTTCCTTCAAACTGACTCGGTGACTTTCTGATACTCGGCGTCCACTACATTACTCGGCATCGTCATGCACTCGGTAGAAGTGAAGGCACGGTTCATACTGATCACTCGGTAGGTATTGAACTCGGTAAGCATTGGTGACTCGGTAGACAAGATGTTACTCGGTTTACATTGTCCTGATCGGTTTGTACTAACTTGCTCGGTTTCCACTGTCTGCTCGGTTTGCACTGTCTGCTCAGTTTGCACTGTCTGCTCGGTTTGCACTGTCTGCTCGGTTTGCACTGTCTGCTCGGTTTGCACTGTCTGCTCGGTTTGCACTGTCTGCTCGGTTTGTACTGTCTGCTCGGTTTACATCCAGAATGCAAATAAGTGTTGTCACTAGTGGCAATACTGCTTAATGCCAACATCATGATGGTGTGATCTTCCTTCAAGATCCTTTTTTCTCATCTTCAAGATCCATTCATTCTTCTATCAAGGTGGATTCCAAGCATACAAGCATGAAGGTTTTGTATTTACTTTCATGGTTTTGATTTACATTTACCATTGTTGTGTTCAAGCTTTCATATCAATATAGTTGTTTACATTCGAAATACAATTACATATCTATTGAATTGTATAGCTTCATTGTTAGATCTATTTCTACTACTTGCTAGCATTCTTATTTCAATTTCAATATTAAGGTTGATTCCAAACCAGGGTTTGACCAAGGCAAACCCCTCAAACAAACAAAAAAAACCCTCTTTTTCTTGCAGGTATAGGTGCAAAATTTTGGATCTGAGAGTAGATTTGGATACCCTTTTCGGTGAACTTTCGAGATCTATGAACAAAGTTAGAATCGACCTTCAAATAAAGAATGTAGCCTTTGACCTTTTATGAGGGTCAAAGACTACCTGCCGTCGGAAAGACAAAAGATTTCTGGGTTTTCTTCGTCTCAGAATTTCCAATCTAAAATAGGATGCAGAATTGCCCAAAAGTACACACAAACATAAAAAATTGGCATTTTCTAGATTTGCCCCAATTTGAGGTTAGTACTTGTATTTCAATTATTTCAGATTTCAAATACAATTCTACCATAGGGAAATATAGGGTTTTTCTATCTCTTTCATACTCTCCATAGATTGATTCAATTGTGTATTAACCTTTAGGTTATCAAATTGGATCTCTCCTTTGGGAATTTGGATTTAGGAGTGGATCTCATATTCCCTCCATACATTACATTACACACACATTTAAATAGAGGTGATTCCATTTTACCTCTATTCATTTTGGTGAACCCGACAAGCTTACTCTCTTTCTTTTTGGTGTTAGATTGCCTTTTAGATTAGGTCTAGTTTATGCTCTTGCATTTTAAAATTCAAAAATACAAAAAAAAACTATATACTCAATAAAATCCAAAAACATTTCTTGCATTTCATTTTCTATGGAGATTGTTTAGATGCTTTGGTGTGTGGTTGTGTTCTTTATTACTCTTCTTTTAGCATCTCTTTATAATACCTATGATGTTTATGAGAGTATCATTCACTTTATTATGTTGATGACCCTTCACTTTGCTCTTGCTTATGTTTTTGTGAAGTTGACTGACACTAGTCTGCCTACATTTAAAACCTTCATTAAAGATTTATGTGGTAGCCTTATTAATCTTTTGGATTATGTGAAGAATTTGGTAGATGATACACCATCTCCTAATCTTCCTAATCCTAATCCTATCAATCCTAATCCTAATCCTATCAATCCTAATCTTAATCCTATCAACCCTAATCCTAATCTTCCCAATCCTAATCCAATACCTAATTCTCCATGTGTTCATCCTCACTCTTCCCATACTTATGATGGGATTCAAGCTATAGTTCAAGATGTGGATGTGCAAGATTTCTTTGATTTACCTTCTCCTCCGATTCATGATGATATTAAAGGAAAGGGTAAAGAAACTTCTTCCAAACCTATTATCCCACCTTATGCAATCTTTACTCATGAACATGATAAACAATCACCTCCTGTAGAAGCTTTACATAATATGTACACTACCATATATAATATGGTGACTAAACAAGGTTATAAAGGTTTAGGGCTTGGGGTTAATGAGAATGGTATTAGATTTCCAGTTCATATCCCCCCAAAATCAGATATGTATGGTGTTGGTTGTTCAAGATCTCAAGTTAAGGTAGGTGATGCTAAACATCGTCCTCCTCTTCATATCTTAGATAACCTTAATACTCGTCAAGAAGTGGCTAAGAAGGTATATGTTGAGCTAATTAAGTCCAAGAAAGAAATCTTTAGACCTATGCCAATCGATGTTTTATATAAATACAAATGTCCTTTTCATTATAGTAACAAACATTTACTTGTTGATTGTAAACATTTCAAGTTATATGTTAGAGAAAGAGCTGCTTTAGGAATTATATCTCACTCTCGTGCAGTTTTACAATTCCTTCATAATTTTGATATAGGGGATTCCCCTCCTTTAGATATAATGTAGATATTCTCCCCCTCTTGTCTCATGACTGGGGGGCAAGAGGTGTATCTTCATCCAGTCTCCTAGAATCCATTAGGTCTTTTATTGAGGGCTTAATTGGTATTCTTTCTCTCCTATTTTTCTATGGCTTTGCATTATGTTAATCATCCATAGACTCTATTTTCTTTTCAAGATATCTTTTCTAAGCCATTTATTTTGCAAAGGTATCCCTTGTCTTTATCTCTGGGGGGGCAAGGTACCTCTTTCTTTCTCTTTGTCTAGGGAGCCACTTTCCTTAGCTTAGTGGTATTTGTTTATATTGCAATATTATTTCAACATATTGACAGATGTTTTGACTATGGATAACCTTTTTATATTAGAAGTTGTTGTCCTAAGTCGTCACTTCTTCTCTATTTTGCAAATTATGTTCTTTATAAACTTTCACCCTTGCATTTGTGTTAGTGTTGTTTCCCTCATTTCAAAGATTCCTCTTCCTCTTGTTTGTAGGGGGCTTGATGATTGAATCTTTGTTCTTGCTGTTGAAAGATGATATTTTATCTAAAGCACTCCTCTTTGGTGGGGGTCTTATTGATAAGATCTCTTTCTTTGAGGATCCTTTTCCATGAGTGACATATCCTTTTCACGATTATCTATATTCTTGGATGTAGGGGTCAATATCCCTCACTAAGGATATGGTATACATTGTTGTAAACATGATATCTCCTTGCATTGTGAAGTAGGTATCCTCTTCCATCTTTGTTCCTACACTTGGGGGGCAAGGATTCCATCTCCTTCTGTCTTTTTCGGATTCACCTCTTTCCTTGGGTAAGTAGTATTTATCTATTATGTGATATCCAATCATACATAAATTTTTTTGGTTTGCATTAAGGATCTTTGTCCTTGATCACAACCTATTTCATTGTTTGACATTGGGTTTCCATGATTGATATATCTCTCACCCTAGAAACTGAACAGTGTGCTATCCCTCATAAGGGTTACTTTCTTTTCACTTCTTGCATGATATCTCTTTACATTCATCCCTTCCATGGCCTCATAGGAGCTGTGACCTTCTTGGCTTGGACTGGGTGTTGTTTTTGGATATTGTCTTGATGTTGAAGAAGGTTTTACCCTTGTTCTTTCCTTTCCTTAACATGTCAAAATAGTATGTTTTTTTCCATATTAAGGAGGGGGCATAGATAGGGCCTCCCTTGTACTATAGTTTTTAATTTTTTACATGCTAAATCTTGGAAGGTAATGCACATAAGTTGCTAAATCCTAAAAAGACACACATTCATATGCTAAATCTTCTAAAGGTAATGCACATAAGTTGCTAAATCCTGAGGAGACATGCATTTTTCAAAATTTGTCAATATGCTAAATCCTCTGAAGATAATGCACATAAGTTGCTAAATCCTTAAGGGACATGCATTTCCAATTTCAAATATGCTAAATCTTGGAAGGTAATGCACATAAGTTGCTAAATCCTGAAAAGACATGCATTCGTATGCTAAATCTTCTGAAGGTAACACACATAAGTTGCTACATCCTGAGGAGACACGCATTTCATATTCATGGTGATACAAGAAGGTGGATCTATGAGTATTCCAGAAGCCATCAGAAGATGCATTACAATTGCAAGCACAATTTATGGGTGAACCTGTTGGGCTCTCCCTCCAGGGTGATTCATGGTAAGGTGGGCATCTTATTAAGTGAGGTAATTACTCTTTTTCACTTTCTCTCTTTTCGCTTTCATGCTAGTAGGACTGGATCATGAAGCTATGTCATTTATAGTGTTTTTCTTGTCTTTCTTATGTAAACATTTATGCTTTTATGATAGCTTTCCAAATATGATGTAAGTATAAGAAATGTTTCTTAGCAAGGTTTCTTATGCTGGTTGATTTGGGTTTGTTTTAGTACTAACCCCTCTTTTGTGTCCTTTTGTTTTTCACACCCTTGTGCACATATGTTGAGTTAGAATCCTTAGCCTAGGGGCTTGTTTCCCTAACTAATTTTCATTCTATCTCATTTTGAATCCACTGGGATCTCTTTTTTTCTTCTCCT